>JAQGAO010000066.1:0-54405 GCA_034697705.1 Ommatoiulus sabulosus | reverse complement strand
AAAAATGAGAATAAAATGGACAAAAGTCAGGCAAAGTCAGGCAAGTCGATTTTTCAAATGTGGTGGCAACCCTGTATGTATTGCAGTAGCAGTCTTGGTTTTTGTTTGGAAAACTTATTTAGCTTTTAAGTGCTTATTTAGAATATTACAGTACTTTTAAATAATTTCTAATTAAAAATTACATTTGTTAATTGCTGAAAGACTATGCAGATTTTTAATTGAAATACTGAAAATTGTTACAATATGCATACATTTACTGTAAATATTCATATTTTCCACTCATGTAAATAGTGATTTGACGTGATAAAATTTAACTACTGAAAATGTTGTATTATTATTTAAAAAATTGAAAAATTGTAAATATGCAATCTTGTTGCATTTCTTATATAGTTCATTTTTATTTTTCTACATTTCTTGATCTGGGAATTTTACTTATTCTTTATTTTTTATTCTGAAAATATTCATTTGGCTCTTGATTTTGTTTAAAATAATTGTTATAAGCAATATAAATTGAAGAGTTTACTTTGTTAGATTAAATCGTCAACGATTTCTTGTTTAAAAATTGCATGCAACTCTAGAAGCAATTTTCATAGTAGAAAAACTTCCTAATAATCAATTAAAAGGCCAGTATTAACGAAGGCAAAAAAAATCTGATTCAAAAACTTGATTTATGTTTGGCGAGCACAATCCAACTTCATTTTTGACCTAAATCGATCCTTAACTTTCAAATCGTTGTGTCCTTATTTAACGGGTCTAGTACTTAATTAGAAATTGTTTTTTATTTTCCAAAATCCTAATTTTAAATGAAAACCTGTTTAATCAAAAAGCCATTTGTCCTTGAAATTGAGGTCTGAGACAAAAAAGGTAGGGTCTTAAGTAGGCTGTCAAAGCGAAAGTTTCTCACCCTCCTCTCCCCCCTCCCCCCTTCATCAAAGGCGGACAGCAATTCCCACTCAAAATGCAGATTTGGTGCAAATAAATCGTAAAACTTAATTGCGAAAAACTAAAATCAATAACTGTTTGGTAATCTGCAGTAGATTACATAAGCATTGGCGTCGCTGCTGCGTTATCTCGTGGGTTGACGTAACATCTTTATGGTTTAATCATGAATCCACTTCAGAGCTGTCCTTGCACTTGTAGTCTTAAAATATAAATATCGTATGAGAAAAAAATTCATCATGGGAAAACGGAAGTTGGCTGTTTTCAATAAAGTATAGCTAATAATATAAATATTTAACATATGCTGCCATACTTTGATGACAGTGTCTAAAGTTTGGTGGAATTGTCCCAATACAAACGAACTTAAGAATCTTAAAGTTATAAATGGATAAGTGTAAAAAAAAACTTGGTAAAATCGCATTCACTAGCATTGCACATCCTCGCTAAAATTCTGAAGCCAGTTTCCAATTTCTAAACAGACTTTGCTTCTTTTTCATACAAAAATAAAAATTGCAAAAAATATACATGCACTTGTGGACCTTGGTGTGCAATATTGTCATTTGCGTAGCTGGTGAAGTTATGATTGATTTTTAATTTCTGTGAAATGGGGAACATATTGTGTTTCCTTAGCCTGGCATTTACACAAAAATA
Source organism: Ommatoiulus sabulosus (assembly GCA_034697705.1). Classification (NCBI taxonomy): domain Eukaryota; kingdom Metazoa; phylum Arthropoda; class Diplopoda; order Julida; family Julidae; genus Ommatoiulus; species Ommatoiulus sabulosus. The sequence goes on along the minus strand of JAQGAO010000066.1, from coordinate 52,815 downwards.
CTTATTTGTTGAAAAATGTTTATTAAATCTACAAGTGTTCTCTCACTCAAAGGCGTGTCATGCCAGTATACATGTACAATCAAGCATCATATTTCGTTTCAGAGTCGCATTCACTTGCATTGCACTTCCATGCTAAAATGTTGAAGCCAGTTTTAGCCAGCTTTGCTTAATTTTGACGCACGTTTTCCCAGCGGCATATAACTGTTGCTAACCGGTTAATCGGTCATTTGCACATTAACTCATAATGGGAGAATTTTTTTTCCAGTCGTACTGTTCATTAACCAAATGCAGTTAAATTGGAAAAATTGCGTCAAGGTCAATTGAAACGATCCCAGTTTCGAAATTTTCATCAGTGAAAGTGTGTGGGAGGGTCTCCCCCCACACAAAGGCTGGCTTTTGTTTTAAAACCCTAATCACATCCTGTAATTCATTTAATCATTGTAAATGGCATCAAAGTGGAATGCATATGGCAACCTAAACACTCGAGGTTTATGTTTTAGATTAAATTGCTCGGGCTGCCAGATAATCCCTGGAAGTGTCGCCCATTAAATTTATGCAAAAAAAAGGTTAAAAATAGCATTGTGCGTTTGCACATGGTGGCTGGTTTTTATTAAGTCATTAAATTTATATATGAGTTTAGGGATTTTTTTTTTCAATGGGTCTTTATTTATGACAATGTGCGCCTTTTTTGTACCAATCGCGGTTTTCCTGCAGGGGGAGTCCCGCAGAAATCCTTGACGGCAGCGCTATAACAATTCCGCGTAAGATTGTCCAGATGCTGGATGTATTTTTTAATTTCAAATTTAATAAGCCCGCCAGTGAGGTACCTTGAATAACGATATCAGTTTTCCTAATTGCGCATTCGTAAAATCAACGCTATTAAATATCTCGTTTTTTATGATTCCTCGAGATATTCTCGAATTCGGCAACGAGGCCATTTGTAGTTGTTAGTGAATTGCACCAATTGCTGATTATAACGTAATCGGATGTTAAAACTGGTTTTAATATGCCGAATCCTATACAGTATGTCAAGCATTGCTCGGATTGCAAGGATAAACAAGGATAGTTCAGGCGTGTTATTTACATTGAAATTAATAAAGCGTTGCCTGTAATGGCCAGATCAATTCAACAGAAATACATGTAAGAACAATTTTGAAATGACCATGCATTAGTACATCATTCTAAATTTTCATGACAATTTATCAATGGGTTAAAAAGTTAGCGATTGAAATTTTGCAATTTTGCCCCTCACTATATTTTCACGAATATGGGTGTTTGAAAAGTGGGAATATTGCTCAACGCTAATAAGACTACTCGAATAGAAGCTTACGAATCGTACTTTGGCAGTCGGGATGTCATGTGTGTAAAATTGTCGCTTTTATTGGTTTAAAACACTGATAATCTTGAGTGTATTTTTAAACCAATTAGCGTGTCGATTTTGCACACAAGAATTCATTACTGCCAAAGAACGACTTGCAAAACTTCTGTCTGAATAATTTGAATGAATAACTTTTTTTTTCTTTATTTTTCTGACCTTTATTCAGCCATTAATGACGTGACGTAAGATGATATATCTGAAAAGTACAAATACCGGTATGTCGTATTAGACTCGTATATTTAATTGTACAGGACCGGGATTAAATAACAGCCGTTTATTGCATAGATGTCGGTATGTTGTTGTAATAAATGTAAGCAACCTGTTAATGTCCTTATGGAAGATATTGAAATAATGAAATTTGAGAAACATGTGTGCTTCTTTATTTACATGTAATGCATAATACAATATTTTGGAAGCACTTTTCCGTAAGGCGAGCTCACTAGACAATCTTAAATTGTCCATTGCGGTAATCTGACCATACCCCTACCCGTTTGATTGATGTTTACACAATCATTAAGCTGTAAAATGCAAATTTTTTCACCTAATCTCTTGACTCGATTTTCAACCTTCAAGTAACGAATTGAAGAAAAAGTCATTAAAATTCTTACAACTTAACGATTCGAGTTTCAGTGTCTTTTTTAAGGAATTGTTGCAAAATAATGGCAGGTGTACCAGAAGACCCTGCATTATTTGTTATGCACCTGACATACGCAAATGTCCGGTATTTCCACTGCGTAGGCATCTTGGAGCGCACCAGGTGGCGCTCGTGGGCTTCTTCTGGCAATTGAAATTTCAGCTTGGAAGTTTCGGGTAATGTTTCTCACAAATTACCTTCACATTTTGTCTTAATTTGACGCTAATCCTTTAAGCCATCTCTAAATAACCACTATCTTACAAGAACTCTTACTAATCCCAACTTTTCCGCATTTTTCAAAAATTTATCAATGGATGACACATACCCCGTTGAACTTTCTAACAACAACTTGCTTAGAATTTAACTGAGATACTGATATTTTGAGAATTACATAAATATAATATAAAAGTTATATGTAAGGTAGGTTTTTTAGATGCAAAAAATGACTGGAATATTGATAATGTTTTGATAGTGTTGTGAATATTTCGGTGAATTTTATGCTAACAAATACTATTGGTGCCTTATGGATACATTTAGTGTTCAAGACAAGCAGAACTTATAAAAGGGAGGGTTTTAGATGAGGAAAATTAATGAAATGTTGAGACTGTTTTGGCAGAGTTGTGAATATCAAGGTAACAAATACTGTTGGGATCTTATGGATTCATGTAATGCTCAAGACAAACAATAATCATGCATTAGAAATGATTAATGCTGTATCAAATAATCAAATTCCTGATTAACACAAAATATTTCCAAACAAACTTGTTCTTACATGTACATGTAGTTGCAGACTGGTGGACACTCCGATTCAATTCAACTCTTTCAATGACCAAACATAACTTTCTGACAAAATCTGATTCTGATCTAGTCTAACCTACCCTTAAATTTGTATGTTTATGCCAGCCCCAAATTTGCCACCATGCCATAAATTTGTCTAGTTAATTTCACCAGCAAGATTTTGATGAAACCTGCCTACAGTATTGAACCAAAAAAAAGTGAAGTTGTCCCAAAATGAATCCCTGCTTAAATGTGCACTAGGCGCGGTTTCCCCCCTTCATTTGGCCCATTAAATCAGTGTCTAATATGTAGGCCAGCTCCCTGCGAGAGCCAGACGACTTCTCCACCTAGAAAAGGAGACAAATCGAGCCATTTTTCTAGGCGTTAGACTTTTATTGGTCGCACGATTTTTAATTGGGACCACCGACTGATTAACACCAACACCACGCAGGAGTCTGCATGTACAAATTGAAAAGTAGTGCATGCACCACGTGAGAATGGCTTGAAAGTGATACGGACAAAGGTGGTGCTACTCTTGTTTTTTTTTGGTAGTGAAAGTGATCGAAAATGCGACCGAACGATTAAAAACAATCGATACAATGCGGGGAAATCGGTCGTTAACGTGTTTTGATTTCCAGGCAAATTTGCAATTGTTGTTTAATATAAGGTGCCAAAGTGTTCTGTAGAAGTAGGAAGTGTGCCACTTCGGTCCATTGTCAGCAACCACCAGGGAGCCACCTTTCCAGAAACTATACTAGTCGTTATTAGGCCAGTGCCCGTCAAGGATGTTTTTATTCGGGTTTAATTATTGTCCCCACACGCACCTACCCGTTTTAGCTGCTTCGTAATGAGTTCAACTCTGTACCGTTCTTCTTGGAAATGGGCTGGGCCATGTCCTGGAATGGAAACCTAATACTTGCACCGTTAAAATCACTCCTCAGAAAGTTATCCTGAATTACATGTACTTGCTTTTGAATATATATATCAGTATTCGAAGTTTTTCTAGCAGGCTATTAATTTAGCTGTGGGGATTACTGCGATGATATTTTGTGGCATAAAATGAAATATTTGCCATAATCATTGGTTTTCTAGTGTTGACGAAGGTAAACAACTATGAATTGGTGAATTTCATACCTGTAATTTTCCCACGCGTCAATTTTAAATGAGAAACTTAAGTTTTTACCCGATGTTGCTGCATAGATGGCTTCCTAGATGGCGCTTATTGAAATTTCAATGATTTTCTCCAATTTAAAATTTAGAAATGTAAAATTGACATTTTCTAGGAATTGTGAATTTACACTTTTAATTGTTCCACGCGTTAATTTAAATGAATTAAAAACATTTTACCCGATGATGCATTGGTTGATTCCTAGATGGCGCTTTTTGAAATTGTAGTGGTTTTCTCCAATTTTAAATTTATAAAGGTGAAATTCACATTTTTCAGTTATTTACTTTCGTTATATATAGGCAAAAATTAGTGAAACTATTTAATTTTATGCATAAGACTATCTTCAAAAAATTATCACGGACAGTACTTGGTTTGGCATTTCTTCAAAGATTTTGAAGATTTTAGAGTAATTTTTTTTAAAAAATAAAGTTGGTAATTATTTAAAACAATGCAATTTTCGATGATTTCATTTGACTATTTTTGAATTATTTTCATGCATAAGTAATTTATAATTTTTTAATCATAAGTGGTTGTTACAGGATTTTACGTTGCAAATGCAGGTTTGTTCGTTGTAAAAGGAAAGCTAACCCGGAAAATGGCCACATTGTAAAAATGTGTAATGAGCGAAAGTCGTAGAATTCCAATGTCAAATATTTGAGCAACTTCGTCGAAATACAAGAAGCTATTTTGACCACTTCCTTTTTCCTGTTGCCTGCTACAAAAATTGCACCCATGCGTTATTAACCAACTAGTTATGGAGAAGTTCATTTTCCCCAGCAAGATTATTTCGTGAAAATTTGGAAGACAGTGACGTCACATCCTCATTGAGGTTTCCGCTTACATAACTTAAATGCCTCAACCTATCGCTAGGTGGGGCTGGGCTGCCATGCAAAGCGAATTTATCCGCGAAATTCCCCATCCTCAATTGTCAGTCAGCTCCACCCACATTGAAACTGCAATAAATTTAGATGTATTTTAGATACAATGTGCCTTTGTACGCATCTCTTATCTTCAATTGGATTTTCTTCGAAGATAATTTCGGGCATAAAATTAAATATTTCGGATATATTTTACTACTCAATGCTTGTATACAAATATCAGAAGTATTTTATAATATATTTTTTAATATTTAATACATTTTATTTCATTTTTATATTTTTAATATTTATATATTTTTTTTAATACGTGTTGTACATTTCATTTATTGTTTTATATTTTTTAAATATTGTATTTGATTTTTATTATCATTTATGACTTGAAATCGTGAATTTCACATTTTAAAATACCAAATTTGCGCAAATTTCAAATCTTTAAAAAAAGTCCTTTTCAACTTCAAAAAGTGTCCTCTAGGGATCAATGCATACAACATTATTTGCATTGTACCCAATTTAGCTGAATTTATATAAACGAGTCGGAAACTTGAAAATATGTAATTTCCCAATTCATACCACAGAAAGAAAGATTTTATAAAGTTTTTTAAGATTTTTTTTTTAAGTTTTTTTTTTAAAGTTTCTTAAGATTTTTTTAAAGTTTTCTGTCTTAAAAACTAACTTCGAAAAAATTTCCAATGAGAATGGACCACTAGGACCCATCTCGATATTGAAAACGAAATAGCCGGAATATTTCACATCGTTAACGATGTCATGAAACCGGATGGAATTGGCGCAAGTTTGGCTTCCAAAATCAGCCGGCAGATGGAGGGTCGATCTGGGGGCGCTCTGGAAAATGGGGTTTTGTTGTTTGCGTTGGCGCAAGGTGATATCGGAATGACTTGCAAGGCCATCGCCAATCCATCGGCACCAGGTGGTTGCGGTGGCGCCACACGTACGTGCGATTCAGGAAATGAATTTTGCGTTCAATCGCAAATTGACCGGATTGGCATCGCACAATAGGAGAAAATCCCCATTTCTACGCTGCCGTCTCCGTGTCTCAACATTCCTATTGTGCGCTGCATCTGTTCCGTTGATATAGGGCACTAATCCTGTTTGAAAATCCCCCCCAAACACGAGCGTCTCTGGTATTTTACCTTTAAGTTGAGTGAAGACCGTGCGACATTCCTCTGGGGTCATTCCCCCATGAGGTAAGGGAGGGAGGTGGGGGAGCGAATTGGGCAAAATTACGTACGCCTCCTCCTCCTCTACCTTTGGAAAAAAAAACACAAATCGGTTCCTGTTTTTGGCTTACTGACTTTGATTGCTTTTTTCTCTTGTTGCCTCAATCTATGAAATCGTAGTTCACGATCGGCTTACTTCATTCCGTTTTTTTTTATTCTTATTATTAAATACATTTTTATTAGGGGTGCCTTCCCTAGCTCCGGTACCTGAATCTTTTCTCCCAAATCCTGAACTGAATCCACGTCCGGGTTTTGAGATCGCGCCATCTAGGTCACTGCTTTGTGTCAAACGAGTGACCGTTTGATGAACCGCCCGGACAGGATGTTTGTTGCTTTTCTTGCGAGGAAAGCGCGGTTGGAGCAACCTTTTGTAGAGAAATTCCCTTTCAGAAAACACTTTAAAAGATTAAGATCCACGGTCACTACCTAAGGGCATGGACCTCTCATTCCGGATGTGGCCATAGTGTAGGTTCTCTATGACGTCATTGTTGTTGATTACATCGCAGAAGTATAATCTGCGGTTTTTAAGAGTTTCTCCGGTTTTCTTGTAGTCGCTGTCTTAAGAAGATTTTCTGAAATTCTTACATTTTGACTGCTGTGTTATTTTAGGTCCTGGTTTCATAGAATTGTTTTAGTCGGATGAAAATAGATTCGTCATTCAGTCAGTACTAAAAATTGAACTTTATGAGCTGTTCAGTGTTAATATGATTCATTTACCGAGGTTTTTGTACTGGAACTTTGGCATTTCTTTACATTTCATGAATCAGTTTCCTAACAGGTTACACATTTTCGGTTGCCCTATTTGCAATTGGGTGTTAGGGACAACGATTGAGCTTACAATATAGTCAACTGTTTGCAAAACACTACACTTCCAACTTTTTATTAGTTCATTTACTTTTTTAATATAATATTTTATTTTTATTTTTCATTTGCTGGAATTGCCCCAAATATACGGAAATTTGGTAACTGTTTATGCTTGAGTCATGGATCGAGGGGTTCGATCATTTTTTGGCCAAGTTATTGGCAAAAATTCTACCTTGGTTTCCATTTAAATTGCATCAAACCGTTCTCCAAAGTGCTTATAAGGGTTTCTAAACATGTTATATGCTGCAAAGCAACCAATTCTCTTACAAATCGGATGTTTTTTCTCCACGCGAATTCTTAACTAGGTTTTTTTTCATGTCAATAAAATACAATGTATTAATTTTTTATTGAAAAATAGAGTAATGATTATCATTTACTACGTTTTCAAGCCTGGAATATATATTTTTAAACTTTTTTTAGTTTTTAACTCCTATTCTCTACTATTCTCTCCGTGAATATCAGCAGTAAAATGTGGGTATCACCATGGCAACGCCTGGCATCATTTTCTGTCCATGTAATCATTTAGTGACCTAATGTTTATCTCAAATAGTTGTGATTAATTATAAATGATATTTATCATTTTTTTAAACAAATAATTTTTATTGCCCCTGTGAATAGGCAATCAGTGCTAGCATTCCGGCATTGCTGGGATGCCATATTTAAGGGGCTGTTGGATATACAGAACATGTATTTTTATGTATACAACACAAAATCCGCTTTAGTGTTACCGTACTCGTTTATTACGTAACTTTGTATATATTTGCACCTTGTAGGATTTCCGGATGCCTCAAACCTCGAACCGGAAGTTGCATGTTGACCTACTTAACAGGGTGCGACTTAAGTCACGCCCTTAAACATAATGGTGTGCTGTTAGTTTGTTTGTATAACGAGTACTGACGTAAATTTAGGTTGCTGAAATGTGTGTGTCAGCCATAAAACACGTGTGGGGTGAGAATTATCTGTTCATAATAACGCTCAAGTTTTTAAAATTGTTAAAACCAACGCTGTTTTCTTAGAAATGTCCATGCTGGAAAACTTTAAACTATTCTGGGAATATCAAATGCATTGGTTGTTTTAGGCTGACAGAGGTTTCAGATGCAAGATTTCAGATTTGGAATTTCTCTGCTAATGCATGTTTATGACCAAAACATGGCTCGACACGACCGTGAAGGATATCTAGAGAATTTGACAAATGGATGCCATTCATCCATGACAAGTCTCAAAATGTCCTTCAAGATGAAATTCTCGTTGAAACTCCCACGCTGCTTTGTCCTTCGGCTTATTCTGTGAATAAAGAGCGGCAATGCTTTGTCTAGCCTGTCGTTATTATTTTGCAGATAGTTCTGTCGTCAAGTAACGCTATTTAGGGATACAGTTGATAAAAACAAGCCTGACGCCCATTAAATGTAATAAAAAACAGCACCCATGATTCTTAAATTAGTCAAAATGGTGCGATGACTTCAAATATGTTCTAAACAAAATTCATCCAACTTTTAAAATTCTCTCCACACGCAACACGTGTGTTCTGGAACTCAGTTCGCGCAATTACTCGGCATATGCAACTCATCAAACACATTACTGCAGCAAACATGCTCTAAATCTCATCACGCATATCAACACTATAATGTACTTTACTCATTGTGGATATGCCATGGAACATCACATATATAATACTGTAAAGTACACGTCAAAAATTGTTTTATAAACGCATAATGCATATTAACATGTTCCTTTTCTGATGTATTTTTAACATGTACCCTTGCAGATACATTTTTTAACATGCTTCCTTGATAATAACTTTTTATCATGCTCCTTTGATGATACGTTTATAACATGTTACGTTTCTGATACACTAACACGTTCGTCTTCCAATAAATTTTTAACATGTTCCTTTTCTGATACATTTTTTAACATGCTTCCTTGATTAACTTTTTAACATGCTCCCTTGACGATATTTTTTAATATGCTCCCTTGATGATGGATTTGTAACATGTTCCATTTCTTAGTACATTTTTAACATTCGCCCATGATGATACATTTTTAAAGTGTTCTTTTTCCGAAGTTCCCTTTCATGTAAAATTTTAACATTTTACCGTTATTATAAATGGTAACATGTTTCTTCCCGATGTATTTTTGACATATACCTTTTCTGATACAGTTTTAACATGCTCCCTTGATGATAACTTTTTAACGTACCCCTTTGATGATTATTTTTTCACATGTTCCTTTTCTCAAGTTTCCTTTATACATGTAGTTAATTTTGTAACATATGTTCCTTTTCTCAAGTTTCCTCTCTAGTAAATTTTTTAACATAAAAACATGTTTTTTCGATGCATTTTTAAAATGTACATGTACCCTTCCTTTCTGATGCATTTTTAACACGCTCCCTTGATGATACATTTTTAGCATGCTTCTTAATTTTGAAGTATCCTTTCAAGTAATTTTCTTTATGATAAATGGTAACGTTTTTTTGACATGTATGCCCTTTCTGTTACACTTTTAGCATGTTTCCTTTCTGTTACACGAACTTGTAGGTGTGCAAAATATTCCAAAACTCACCAATGCATGCTTCACTTTGATTTCTGCTTCCTCGCTCGGCCAAAGTTTACCAAATCTGGACGGATCGCTGACGCCAGGTTTCAGTTTGAAAGCTTGCCAAAGTTTTGTTTTTGTTGTCCTTATACATTTGATTGACATCCAAATAGCACTGAGTGAGACAATCTTATCGCGTTTCTCTTAAATGGCGAACCAAGAAACAGCAAACATGGCTTCTTCTATCTCCAGGAATTTCTATTTAAACAATATTGTTAACCATGCGTGCTTTATCGACGCATGATTGCGCACGGGGATTTATCTTTTGAATGTCTGTGAATTTTAAAACGTGTGCTTTTTTTTCGTTGCACTCTGCAGAATTTAAGCCTAATCTGGCTCTGGGCGTTTATTACTACGCCAGGGCAATGCGCTGCAAAACGAGGCTTATTGAAAACGAGGTTTTTGGTTTATGCTAATTTGCGGCATGACCGAGGCAGAAATTAATTTTCATTACGCTGGTGGCTCCCTCTGGTGGATGAGCATTATTTACGATTCTAGAACCATGGCCAAAAAATGCATATTTTCACGCGGATTTATGGCCAGTTTCTGAGGAAGGTTAAACAGTTGGCTCGGCCATCATTAGACAGTAATTTACGGTCGGCTTAATAGGCGAAAATTCGCGAAAACTTGTTTTTTATGAACTGAAATGTGATGATTTAGGCTTTGCTCCCTGGTAAAAATCTGCATTTTTAATGCTCTCGAGATTTCAGGGTTTACTGATTTACGAGTTGGTTCGAAGCACATCTATATACACTTGAAATTTGGGAAATTATATATACAAGAACATTTTGAATTAAAACATATACTGGCATGCTAAATCTATGTCTTAAAAGTGTTTTATAAAATAGGGATGGTAAAAAATGTATCGGGAAGGTTTTGTTAAAAGTTATTAGAAAAGGTAATGTTAAAAATGCTCAAGAAAGGGAACATAACGCATTTATCATAATTGCATCAATTGAACATTTCTAACAATTTAAGCATATAATAGGAATAAACATTTCTGACAAACACATTTCTAAAAGCATATGTTAAAAATGCACCCGAATGGGAACAGGTAAAGGCATCTTATCATAATTGCATCAATTTTGCATGTCCAATAATTTAAGTATAGGAATAAACATTTCTGACAAGAAAATAGAGGGGTAAATATACCGTGTTTCTCAGGGCGCATCATAGATGGCGCTGGCATTTCGAGGAACAACGCTTGTCTTCTTGGGCTTTTAAAATCGAATTAGTGGTTGTTCGTATGTGCTAATACTGGGTGTGGCACAACTACGAAATTAAACACTGTTCTATCCGAAATAGTGAATGAAAAAACGCTTTTTCTTCACGGTTTTACACTGAATTTCTGAGAAACATGTTTCGCTTTTGTTTCTACGCTTCGCGCATGGCTCGAGAAAAATTGCATTGTTGGTAATCGGAATTGACAGATTTTTTTTCTTTTCTTATTCCTTAATTTGAGTAGAATAATAAGGCATAATCATTCTGTAAGCCGAGGCGAGTCCTGCAGAGTGGAAATGTTTTGGTAACTTTCCAATTGGGTGTCCAGGCTAATTATTTAATGCGAACAATACAATGACGGATCCTTTTGCATCTTGGCACTGGACCATGGGTGCATTTTGGGAAGGAAATTAATCTCTCGTTAAGCTCTAAAGCACCCAGCTGAGCCACAACTTGAGTTAAGCTAATTGAGGGCTCGTTCACTCTGGGAAATGGAATTTTTCAACGAAATCGTGTGAGACGTGGCTGCCACTTGAACCTCACCACCAGATTTTAATTAACAATTATTTCCCTCACATTAACGTTCATTAATAGGCACCTTGACTGTTAAGACGCTAATTGCCAAACTCGTTAGCTTTATTGCCCACGTTTTAGCCTTGGCCCCTTACCGCATGCACCACTTCAATGTGCTCCTACGCTATTTTGCTGCACATTTCCAAACAGCATTTTCTTATGAAGTCATCGTTAATTGCAACAATAGGGGGTTTCCTGGAAAATTTCTTGTTTAGTACTTTTTTTATTCAAAATTTCCGCAAATATTTTTCAATAAAATTCCTGGATTTCCACTATTTCCTAAATAATAAAAATGTTTTGCTAAGTTTCTAATGGGGTAAATTTAATAAGTTTCTAATTGGGTAAATTTGGTAAGTTTCTAATGGGGTAAATATTGTAAGTTTCTAATGGGGTAAATTTGGTAAGTTTCTAATGGGGTAAATTTGGTAAGTTTCTAATGGGGTAAATTTGGTAAGTTTCTTATGGGGGTAAATTTGGTAAGTTTCTAATGGATTAAATTGGGTAAATTTATAATGGATTAAATTGGGTGAATTTCTAATGGATTAAATTGGGTAAATTTCTAATGGATTAAATTGGGTAAATTTCTAATGGATTAAATTAGGTAAATTTCTAATGGATTAAATTGGGTAAATTTCTAATGGATTAAATTGGGTAAATTTCTTATGGGGTAAATTGAGTAAGTTTCTAATTTGGTAAATTTTGTAAATTTTCAAATTTATTTAAGCGTAAATTTCATAAGGCAGTTAGTTTTACACGTTTTCTTATAAAGTCTTTATAGTTCCCTGATGAATTTCTCGATTGGCACTTTCTTTTTGATTTTTGAAAACTATTGTTTTCCAGAAACATTTTCAATTTCCATTATTTTGTCCTGACTGTTTTTATCATGCCTTTTAATTTAATTGAAAATTATACTCAGACAGCATGTCTCGTTTGGCGTTTTTTTTACAAGAATTCTTTAAACATTATTCTACAAAATTCTTGAATTCAAGGATTTGAAGAAAGGATTCAAGTAAGATTCAAGGCGGGAATCTCTGCTTATAACTTGAGGAAAAGGTCATAAAAAGGAATGTTCGTATACCGGTATGTGAATTGTTCGTTATGTGAGATTTGTCTGCACATATGTACATGCATATGGATAAAACATCAGTTGCAGGTAATGTTGCGTAGTTTTTACATACTCAGACATAAGATTTACGAATAGCACTTTTCAGCAGTCGTTAGTCACGTGTTCAAAATCAACAAACTAATCGGTTTTAAAAAACAAAACGTTATCGTTGTTTTTCAATCAATCATATGTAATGCAGTCCTTTTGCACAAGTGACATCACGAGTTTACGACTGCCATAAGTGTTATTCTTTATACCTCTGAGAACACCTTTTGGGTACACTTAAAACACATCCTATTTTCGGTGAGGTGGCTGACCTGATTTAACGAGATTTGATACGTGCGTAAAGTACATCGCTCAAATTTATCCAATTTTTTCATCTTTTCATTAAAGAAATTCCGCCATTTTCAATTTGATTATAATTTCAGAGACTTTTATTCCCTTCCTCATTTCCATTAAAATCGTAATTTCCAGTTGCTCAAAATGCTTTTAGTGGCTATATCTACAGTAGCTCATGACTTCCTGATTTTCAGCCATTTCTATTCAAACAATGCGGTGCCTTATGGCAACAATAGGGCTTATGGGCGTGAAATTTATACCGACATATACTCTTTTCTCCGAATATTTATTGTGATTACTGTTATTCGTGTAGGAAATAATTTAGCATGCATTCACAATCTCACGTCAGGCTGACTTCTTCGGAAGAAATCTGAACAATATGGCGCTTTATTAGACCTATTGTTAGCATTATATTTTTTTTTTCAACTACTCCTGCTTTTAAAAGCTGGAGAAGAAAAATTTGAAATAGATGAGGACGAGTGATTTGGCATCGTTAAGACTCCACCCCCACGTGATGCGTGGGGTCAGTGGACACATTTCCCGTCCTTATACTACTGTCAAGGATTGTTGACCCATTTTAATTTAAGTCTAAACCTCTCGTACTTAGGTTAATTTGAGAATATCAACATTTAAATGAGTGAATTCAACGTTTTTTTTTCAAAGTCTTTTTCTCCCAATTTGCGTTAATTTGCAGGAAAGGGAAGATAAATTAGCCTAAAAATAAAAAGGTCATGCACCGAGAAAGTTAATGTCAGAATCAAAACCTGATGTTGGCATTTCTTCGTTAATCATGAATTCCTCTTCTCCTCATCCTTTTTCAGTTTTTCCTCAATGATAAATTGCTCACATTCTTAACTGGCAAAAAAGGGTAATTATAATCGCCATCTGTTGTTGTTTTCATATTTCATTTAAATAAAAAGTAAATAAAAAACAGTGTACATTGCCGCGGATAATGGGGCACTAAGTGCAGAAGTGAAACGAGATGTTTAGCAATGTTGACAAGCGTTCTCACCCTGTATGTATCCTGTTCCCGTAATGGATTCGGATATTTCTGCGTTTGGTAGGGTCAATTTCCTATAAATTGCATTTTTCATCTTAAGACAAATTTTCAGAAAATGCATGACGTGTCATTTTTGAAAATAAGGAAACTTTTTTTTGGGAGGAGGAGTGGATAATCCAGCTATGAAATCGTTCTCACCCTGTATGTGTCCTGTTCCCGTAAAATATTCTTATATTTCTGGGTTTGTTATATAGGGTCAATTTCCTTTAAATTGTATTTTACAAGTGTTCTCACCCCTGTATACAGTGTATATCCTGTTCCCGTAATGGATTCTGATTTTTCTAGGTTTGTTAGGGTCAATTTCCTATAAATTGTATTTTTCGTCATTTCACAAGTTTTCAGAAAATACATGGCGTTATTTTTTGAAAATAAGGAAATTGTCACTAGAATATTTTTCTTGAGTCGGGAAATTAATCTCTATCGAATGGTTATATAGTTGTTTTGCAATTTTGACAAGCGTTTTCACCCTGTATATATCCTGTTCTCATTAAAATATTCTTATAGGGTCAATTTCCTTAAAAAGTTTATTTTGACAAGTGTTCTCACCCTGTATATACTGTATATCCTGTCCCCTTAAAGGATTCTTATATTTCTGGGTTTGCTAGGGACTAGGGTCAATTTTGTATAAATTGTATTTTGACAAGTGTTCTCACCCTGTATACATCCTGTTCCCGTAATGGATTCTGTTACTTCTAGGTTTGTTTGGGTCAATTTCCTATTAATTATATTTTTTGTCGTTTTACAAGTTTTCAGAAAAATGCATTACGTGTTATTTTTTTTTTATTTTTTTTTTTTTTTTTTGAAAATAAGTAACTTGTCACTAGACTTTTTTCTAGGGGAGGGAGGGGCGGATAATTAATCTAACTATGAAATTGATCTCTATCAAAGGATTTTACACATGTAATTCTGATAAGCGTTCTCACCCTGTTATGGCCCTGTTCCCCTAATGAATTCTGATATTTCTGGGTTTGTATAGGGTCAATTTCCTTAAAATTTTATTTTGGCAAGTGTTCTCACTCTGTATATACTGTATATCCTGTTCACATAATGAATTTGGATATTTTTAGGTTTGTTAGGATCAATTTCCTTCAAATTGTACTTTGACAAGTGTTCTAACACTGTATATGTCCTGTTCCCGTAATGGCTTCTGATATTTCTGGGTTTGTAAGGGTTAATTTCCGATAAATTGTATTTATCGTCGTTTAACAAGGTTTCAGAAAATACATGACGTGTTATTTTTTTGAAAATAAGTAACTTGTCACTAGATATTTATTCTAGGGGAGGGAGGGGTGGTTAATCCTGCTATGAAATTAATCTCTATCGAAGGACTTACGTGTAAATGGTTTAATAGGGGGTGTTTTCAACTCACTTTTTAAAAAAAAAAAAATAAAGCCAGTAGTGCTCCAGGTTAATTCCACCCTTTGTCCAAAATCTTTTCGGTCAGATCTCTTAATTTTCCCATTTAGCAGTCGTTTAATTTTTATCGATTTCTTTTGAACTTTTGATTTATTAGCTTTTAAAACAAGCTTTGTTTCTGCTGGATTTAACCCCCTTTAATGCCGAAAAAAATTGGCCGCACCTCCGAATCGTAGTTGAAGGTATGCGGCCAGATCGAGTGTATTGATTAGCATAACAAACGTCCGATTTTGCGTTTTATCTTCGATTAGCATATTTATAGTCTAATTTTCATGCTTTTGAAACCCGTGCGAAAGTGGTTTTATGTCGGATTGCCGTGTCCATTTTGCTCCATTCTTCGGAGTTTTGACACCCGGCCCGTAACCCCCTTTCGGACGCTCCAAATACATATAAAAGTGAAGGGCGGGTTACCTATGCATTTTGGCATTGACCCCCTTCGATTTTCCATGTCCGAAAATGTTTTTGCAGAGAACTCCCTCAATGCGTTGACCACAACTTGGTGTCCACCTGCGGAACGCAGTCAGTTTCGACTTGGGGACGATAGATGGCGTCGTGTATAGTATTTAATGTTTATATAATTTCATGGGGCAATTTCGTACATTATCTTTAGTTTCTCAATAATTGTTTCATGAAATGATTCTAGCTATTTTATGGACATGCAACTCGCAGGTTTTAAAATGTCTTTTATTGCGTCTAGACGTTGTGCTGAGGAATGTGACAATGTTATTAGGTTGCACCTATGTAGTAGAATTTGACAACACTGCCATCTTTCCTGTTCAATATTTGCTAATTTTTTTTTTCTTGTTTATAGGTAAGTCAACTCTTTTCATTTGTTCAATTTGAATGCGGACGAAGGTGCATTAATTGGTGAGTAAATTTAAAAGATTCGTGTCAGCCTGCCTTGAACAAATAGGCCCAGTTTTTTGACTAATCAACATAACTTGGCCCTATTTTGGTAGCCCTGGTTTTTGCAGGTAAATTTATGCGCGTTATTGATTTTATATGACTTTGGCACGACCGTTGTGGCATGGTGGTAATTATTATTAAAGGTTTCTTCTAAAAAAAAATTGCAATTGACCTCTTTTTTGCCCCCCTATGTATTCTTTTACATCTTTATGTTGAAAAATTCGGCATCTGAAATATGCATTTAATGCAAATTCCTACGAAATTTCCCTACATATTTTAAAATATTTAATGTGCTCGTATTGTTCACCTGAAAATTTGGCAGGAATTCCGGCGGAGAAGTTGATGAAAAATGCGGCTAAATTAGGTTGTTTAAAATTAGCCGACAAAACATTAAACTTGACAACTTTTAGTTCAAGAGGTTAATAAGTTTTTTTTATAGTTTTATTTTTAAACTGATAAGTCTAAAGATGTAATCGACGAAAAATAGTAAAGAAGAGTGTATATGCACAGTATGCCGATGTACAGTATATACTGTAGTTAATTTTTGCATGCTTATTAGAGGTACTCAGAAGCTTTGAGAATGTCACTTCTGGAAGTTATTAGGTTACGTGTGGAAAATCAACGCATTAATTGAATGAATTTTTATAAAAACCAATTAGCGTAGGGATTTTGCATACATTACGTTATTTCGGGAGTGCCATTCGTAAATATTCTGTCCGAGTACCCCGATTATACACTGTATGCAGGACTTTAAACTTACATTTCAGCAGTATACTTTAAGCTAGTGCATAAATTTTAAGATTACATTAATTCGAATTAGACATAAGAAATTCTATCAAAGTAATTGGTAGAAACTATTCAAAGATAAACACGCAAAAATGTATCTTTTTAAAATACATGTATGAACATAACACATGTTTTCATCATGTTGACATGTAAATGTGGCGCCACCTTTCATAACGGCACAAGTGCATTTATCACAAAAAAAATTCATCCGAAATTTCATTTTTTGTTTTGCGAATTTTTTTATGAAAGTGTACAGATAAAAATTGTATGCTTAACACATACACAGACACAATCTAAATGCTGTTTTACAGATGTAGACCGTGGTCATTGGTATAATAAGTATAATTTGAAATGTAAAATGATAGTTCCGTGAATAAATACCCTGGATATTTTACTTCCTTGAATCTTAAGCACTAACGTTTATTTCGTGATCTTGACCCATACTGAACATCCTGATACAGAACTCTTCCCTCCAAAAAATACACTGGCTAAAATTATGTAATATTTGTCTCTACGTGATTTTCTTTTTTCTCAGTTTAGCCTTACAACCTATGCCCAAAAAAATCTATTTTAAAATGTTTTCTTGTTAGAGGATATATGAGCTTGTTTCAAGGAAATGCGGGGATGGAAACATGTTTTGTTTTTTTGTGGGATCTTTGGAAATTCGGGATGAACTGAATAAGAAATGGGGAAAACGTGTGCGTGTCTATTGTTATGCTTTTACCTTATGCATTTTATGAGCACAAATTATAATGCATTATTACCCACCATGCGGGGGAATGACATTGATGCCCTTTAAAATAACAAAAAACAACATTTTGTTTATCCTAGTTATAGTGCGCTGAATATACAGCTGTAAAGTGATTTGCAACGCGATTTATATGTATTTCTGTAATAAAATTTCTATTCTTCTTCGGTTTTTCCACCACAAGTACATTTTAAGTTAAAAAATATTGAATCACAGATTACTTTTAGATGCTATTAATGCCAAATTTTCTAATTTACTATGTATGATATCATTCATAGAAATTGATCCATACAATTGTACACGTACTTTATGTATCAGACATTCGTATGTGGGAATGATTTTAGTTCATTTTTTCCACCGGAAATATACATGTGCATCTTGAGTTAAAAAGAATTGTATCAAAAATGTACTTTTTTCATGTTATTAATGTCAAATTTTCAAATTTACTATGTAATTAAACTTACACAAATCCATAAATATGAAATCAGACATTTTTATTTTGAAATGTTATTGTGTTGGAATCGAGCATCGCATTGTTCTAAATATTAATTAAATATAGTTATCAGACTATAGAATTCACTCAGCGTTTGCATTAAGCGGTGACGCCATCCTTGTTCTGCTCGTGCAAAATTTACATTAAAAATTGAAATTACAACATTTTTTTTTTTTTGAAGTTTTAAATATAGGGCAATTGGCAACTATGCAACTACTGTTTAACTAGATCAGCAATGGTCGGTTCATTATCTTATAAAGTATTTATTGGCAATTTTGGAAATGGATTCTCATGCACATATACAGTACATGTCAATATGAACAGTGTATTGAGTTCATGTTACTGCAGAATGCAGCCAAAAGTCATTCCAAGTTTTTCTGGTAAATATCCGAAAAGAGAATGGGCATCAATAAGATTAAAGTTCTATAAACAGTTTTTATAGTTTTTCGACAAAATCTATACACGATCAGTTTGTTAGTGTTATGTTTCTTTTCCCTGAAAGTCATGCCCCTTTTTGTTTATTTATTTATCGTTTCTGGCCATTCTTGGTTGCTCATAAAAATAGATGTTTGCACAAACAAGAGACCTCGGATCACGAGAGGGAGGGTTGACCTTTTTGCCTAAAACTAACCCCAACAACCCCTTCTAGAATGAAATTTCTAAGTCCTGGTGCGTGTGGGTCCCACCTGTTGCGGCCTTAACAATTGAGTCTTAATGAGCCATTCTTGTAGAAACGTGCTTCAACAATAGGTCTTTTTTGGACGTAACTTTTCGAGTTACCCGTTTTTTCATGATGTGTATATGTATGTAATGGATGCCCCTTGCTCCGCCATGTTTTGCCCCCTGTTAGTTGGATCCGCGCCTCCATCATGATTTTTTCTTACTCTTATTTCATAGTTAGGAAGTTTAAGGATTGGTCGAGTGGGTATCAAAACCCTAACCGCCCGCATTCCTTTTATCCCCTATCAGTTCTTTTTATACCCACCTTTTTAGGCATTTTTCCAAGATATTTTTATGTACCCAAACAGAAGCAACCTAATAAGATAATGCACATTTGCGCTATCTAAAATGCACGGTTCAACCCACTCTTGGTCAAGTTGGTCTAGCCAAGAAGATTAGAAACGAGATTTTTCCTGAAAAGCGCCATCTTGTGGCGCCTGTTGATAAGATTGCTGTGTGGTTTTTAATTTGGTCGCACTTGCACACTTTAACATAATTAGACTTACTCATGTCAAGTATGACGTCAGCAGTTAATGGGGCACTGACATTCTTTACAGATCATACCATAGATAGGCCTACATGTATGTACATTGTAATTACTGGGTACTCAGACAGAAGCTTTAAGAATAGTATACGTTGACAGTCGTGAAGTCACGTGTGCAAAAGAAATGAATTGATTGGTTTATAAAACAGCGATATAGTTTTGAAGCTTTGCTACTCTTGACTTCCCGGTTGGGAACTCTTGAGTTCCCATATTAATCCTTACCCCAGAGTTTATGCATGCAGTGGAAGTGTACTGTTCTACACCATCGTTTCTTACAATGTTACACAGGTATTAAAACATTGTTTCTATTTTAGAAAGTATACAAAATAAGTGTTTTAGGATACTGGAACTGGATATTTTTTTTCCTATAATTCTTGAACCGTGCATCATGGATTTTTTAAGAATTAAGATCTGTATCTCCAGTAGATTAGTTCAAAACATTGGATCAGAAAAGTAGTTTCCTAAAATTATCAAGTAATGCAAGTCTTCCTTAATTTCAAGTTTGAATATCTACTAAATTAGTTCGAATGCTTTTTTTTTTGTCATTGCCAAAATGGCCATCGTCCATTTTGACAAGGTCCTGGAACAGGTTCAAGTAGTTTACGATTAATTTTTTCTCATTCACGGTTCCTGTCATGGTACCTGTACATAATCAATTTTATTCAGCTTATTAGCATCATGACAGACGCTTTCCCTTCTTCATTTTTTAATAACTGAATAAGTTTTTATTCCTAGATATTTAAATTAACCCCCAGTAATCGCCGGCTTGGCACGCTAATTGTTAAATCGGAGGAAGCGGGGAATTAACATATCTGCTCGATTAACGGCCGATTAAATCACGGTTTCGGGCACGCTTGGATGCACTCTGTTGTTTATTGCCTCCTCATTGCATTGTAGTTCAGTAGTGGCAACGCTGATTATAAAATATCTGAATTAATTGAGGAAGTTGGGGGGGAATAACTAATGACCGATTAACCCACAGGTGGAAATTTAATGGACAGTGGAGAATTTCGCTTATCGGACGCGTTAGAACAGCGGTTAATCGACGCACAGGGCGTAACGAAACTTTCGATTTTTATTAATGCAATATACTTTAAAAAAAAATTCTCATATTTGAAATTCCTACACCCTCTTCCTTCTCCGCCTACGAAAGCAAATCCCTTAACCCCCTCCTCTCATTTGAATAAATAAATTGTTGGAAAAGGGTGCTAAGAGAAGGATGTGAACCGTAATTTCTCCACTAATGCGCAGTTTCGCATTCTTAGCAGTTTAAAAATACCCTTTTTTTCTTCTCTACAAACACTACAATAAACACGAGGTTAAGGGTGTTGATAAACGCACGCCGTAAACCCCGTGGATTTCTCAAAATTCACCCCCCTGGTGGTCCTTTCTCATAGCCCATGATGCTAATGCCCAGGAATTTTATATTTATTATTATTACGCTGCGTGCCTCGTGTCGCACTTTTCAAGCAAAGCCTTAAAAAAATAATAAGCCTCGGTTATTTCTATTGTGGTTGCTGGGATCGGCGTGTAAACAAACTTTCTGAAACCCCAACCCAATTAGATAATTGTGCGACCCAACTTTGAAGGTGCGTGGGTGGATGCTTGCAATGAAAAAAGGAAATGTTAAAAAACATTTTTGAAAGCTTATAAGCGCTTCTTGGAAGCTCGGCTAAGCTTTCTTTGTGTGCGCCCTCATTTAAAAAGCATGCCGCATTCTTATCCCGCTTGGTGGCACTAGTGTACGCCGAGTGGTAAGCCACTCGTTGCATTCTTTGTGCTCGCACCCATAGTCCATACTTCGGACATTTGCGTGAACAAAAATTTAAATGTTACTTCTTTGGACCTCCATGGTTTTTTTTTTCTCATAAATGTTTGTCCAAAAGTACTTGAGATAGAATGACATTGAGAAAGAGGTGTTTCTACATGTTACCATCATCAAATGCATCAATATCACCAATATTTGGAGAATTTGCTTTTTCGGAGGATGAAGGAAAGGAACTAGGAATTTCGCGTTTTTAATTTCCCACCAGTTCACTTCAAATTAATTCAGACCTTTATTGTTGTTTGTATTGAACACGACATGTCGCTTTTTAAATTTTCAATTTTTAAAAATGTCTCGTGAGAAATTGTAATGCAAGAAAGTCTGCATTCCTAGTTATCTCCCATCGTTATCTGTAGGAAAAAAAATTTAATCGAGGATATTCAAATTGAATATTCTCGATAATGTTACACATAAAATATCTAAAATTGTCTTCTGAAAACATCCCATGTTAATGAAAATTTCGAAGAGAAAAATACTGTAGTTGCGATCAGTTTATTTTTTTCCACAATTTCTGCTTGCAATATTTTTGAACACACGTAGTTTTCACCTTTTCATTAGTTCATTGGCTGGCATGAAAACTAAGACTGATATGCAAACTACTTTCCCATTGGAATAACCGGACTTTTCCTGATCCTCTTTTATCACATTGTACATTATATCGATTTAGGCTCCGCCTTGAACGCCTCACATTCGGGCTGTCCGTGACGCTTTATAAATAGCTCTCTGTACTCATCGACGCATCGTCCTAAATATTTACGAAATCACAACTGCAATTCGTCTGTTTTTACGACGGCAGGTCATTTTAAAGGAATCTGGATCTGTTGTTGAAAACAAGAGACATAAAACGGATGGCGGCGCTTCCATTAACGGACTTGGTGGCGCTGGGCAACTGATAGGGTTAACGCAAACCCCCGCAAAAGGTCAAGAATGTGACCTTAGCATTACTTTATTGGGGTTAAGTTGCGATCAAATATGGGCTCCCAACAGCATTGAGTTGAGTGGCCTGGAACAATTCAGTCTGATAAGATGGGGTCAGAGGTCGCTACAAAAAGCAGAAGCGATTTTTGAGGGCAGGAAAAAAGTGCTCGAGATGCTCGTAAACAAATTTGCTCAAACCGGACCAAGGCCTTGTGTAAACCGGAAAAGCATTACAAACTTCCATTATTTGTCAATATGTCATGGAAATTAGTTTGTTTGCGCTACTGAACAAATAACGGAGAAACAATGAGGCAGTTTTTAAATTATGCAATCTGAAGTGGTGAATCTTGAAAATATACAGAAATTCAAAGGAAATGTATGAAAGCATACATTTAATGTACATGTTTAACAGAAATACATGTACCGGTACTTATAATTTGAAAGGTCAGGAAATTTCGTTACAGTATCGTCAGTGAAAGTCAGGGCAAACTTCTTTTTGTTGTGAATCAACATATAAATTCCAAGAGAAGGTAATTTCTGAATGTAGCCGAATATTTGTTAAAGTTATTTGTGACTATTATAGAACAATACCTCACTTAAATTAATTACTGTTTTGGTCGACATAAATGGCGCTGTGTACTTCCTTCCAAGAGTTTTCTACCATGTTCGTTGATTTTACTCGCTTATCAAGTGTCTTTTCGAAACATTTGTTAACAGTGTATACGTGTAGCATATACTACATGAAATGTGTATAAAATTCGCGCAATAAATTAAACGTGTATATTTTAACAAGACCCAGTTCCATAAGTAACATATCCGCCAACAGGCTGATTCAGTTTTATATATTTTTTTTTTTGAAGGCCTACGTTTTTTTGTTTAAATTTTAATATGCAAGAAAGCCTGAGAAAATGTTGAATGACATTGAGTACCTCAAAAACGCAACTTCCCAGACTTTGAAGGACAACCGGGTAATTTTCAATAGGTCATTGGAAATTGCAGAGATGAATGAACAATTCTTGAATGAAAACATTTTAATTTTGTGTTGGTTATTAAAACGAGTGTTTGTCGTGTCGAGTTGTGCCAAATCACACGAAGAATTTCGACCCTGCTCTGTAGTGGACTACATTTGAGGACAAAGAGTTGACCTCTGACTATTACGTACTTGGTTTTAATGAAGGTATATCTTCTGCTTCTGTCGCTTTCCTCATCCTCCTATTCTTTCGTTTATATCAGAATTTTCGATTTTTTTATGCATGTTTTTATGCTAAATTGCACTTCGTCAGGTGGACGCTATTGTCCATGGATTTCCTGGCCTTCTGGGGACAGTCCTGATAGCCTATTGCTGGTGGACAACAGGAAAGATGGAGCAAACTGGGTGATGACCCATATGTAAGGTCAAGAAGTCTATGTAACAAGTTCGCTCCTGTAAAATTGAGCTTGTTTATTTTAAAAAAAATTCGTTTTTGGCTGGAATCGAGCCTGCAATTAACGACGAAATTAAGCCATCGGAAGACCAAGTCTGACCCATTTTGAAACGTTAAACAATACAGGTTTCAGTAGGTTATTTTAGATAATCGATGAACCTTTGCACCAAATAGTTTAATTTAACAGTATAAAATTGTAACTAAGTTTGTATGTGAGGTAATTACTGTATGTTCGAATACTTACACATTGTATTTACCATATGATAAAGTGATGCCGATTAAATTTAATAAGGCTTTGTGCAACGGTAGTTCTTGATACCTGTATTTATGGTCAAATGCAAACATAATTTAGCGTTATTTTTATTAAAATGATGTTGAAACCTGTCACAATGGACACTTGCCTGGTATGGACAACTGTTACGTTGACCTATACAGCCGACGTTTTGACCAGAAAATTTTATTAGTCTAATCGATGTTTTAATTCAGCATAAAATTAGAATTCGTAATTATTACAGCAAACTTATCATTCATTAAATTCCATAATTGCATATATGCTAGTTCCTATATAAGGCCTTGGTACATCCGGTCTGGGCTGTGCTTCAAAACTCAATCCTGAATTGGTTTAAAAAAATGTGAAGTGAGTTCAGAGTGGAGATAAATACTTCACAAACTAAGGCTTTCTTTTGTAGAATAATGAAACACGAAAACTTAATTGATATTCTTGGGTTAAGGTTTTGAAAATTTTATCAATGTGCAAAAAAGGGTTAAATCACGCTACAATAAGTTTGAAACCCCTTTAAATAATTGATAAATTTGGGGTAAAAAACGTCATGGCGCCAGTTTTCTTAAGAACCTATCGCCTGCAAATCGAAAACGTATAAACAAAGCAAGTCCGCAAACTACTGTTAAAATTTTCAAAAAAGAGAAATGTCGGGGAAAACGATTAAAAAATGTGAAGTTTTAATGACAGAATAATGCGAAAGCAAATTGAATTTCTATTAGGTCTAGACAAGAGCTGGGGAAAAAACAAGGTCTGTTTTCAATTTGATGAGCTGTAAAAAGCAAAATTGAAAGCTCGTTGTTTTTTGGCTTTTGAAAATGCCTTTTATTTTTATAGGTTAAATTAAAGGGCAGTATTTGAAAGCAAAGGGTTTTTTTTTTTTTACAAAATGGCGTCTTGTCCTCAAATGTTCACTTTTTCCCATTATGTAAAGGCGCACTTTATGAGCGCTAAGTGGCTCACGTCTATCGCATTTTGGGCCATGCACATTTGGTGTGGTCAGCGTCGGGGTCAACACTTTTCAAAGCATGTTTCTGGCACATATTGCGTGTACACAATGCATCCTTAAAGCGCATATTTGAAATTTTCGCTTTAATTACACTTTGCAGCGAATGCAAGTCATGCTTAATCTAGTTCCAGCAGAATTTCAACTTAAGATCAAAATCAACGAAATTGAATTGTTTTCATCCAGCCCTGTTTAAAATTCAAATTGTTTTCACCGCACAAAAAACCACTTCCCACAAATCGTTTCGATCGAACATGTTTTTGCTTGGAATTTGGATGCAAGCCTACTTTGGAGATGAATGCTCCAATGGCAATGTTCTGCAGTTTTCTGGGTTTATTATTCGGATTTAAGCCTTCTTCTGTGAGAAGATGATGACATTTCAAGATGACTGCTATTGTACAGCTACTAAAACTATCTGTAAAATTGGCATGTACTGTATATTTGTGAAATTGTAAAATAGGCAGGAAAATTTATAATTGATAGATTACAGAAAATATTTTACTGAATATACATGAATACATTTGTTAAACTGATGTACATGTTTTTGGAAAAAATGTAGGCACTTGTTTTCTGTAAAGTGTCATTATTTCTTGCCTTATTTATCGAAATATGTTCAGTATTATTTGAAATTAATGATACTGTATATTCTGTATATCAAAGATTTCTAAATATATGGGGATATTCTGATTTTCTGAAAAAAAAGAGAAAATATTCTGGTAATCTTTAGGATTTATAGGTACAGGTATGTTCTTGAAGGAAATAGTGATGTTTCTGAGGATAATAAAGATGCTCCTGAATGAAATAGGGATGTTTCTGAAGAAAATAGGGATGTTCCTGATGAAAGTAGAAAATAAGGATGTTTCTGAGGAAAATAAGAATATTGCATTTAAAAAGAAATAGTGCTCTGCGTAAAAATATATCTTTGTAGGAACGCTCTGGAAGAGGTTTTTAAAATGCAAAGACATTTTCGATGATGTTGAAATTCTGTGTTTGGAAATTCCAAAGAAGTGTTGTTATGCAAGTCTTTGGCATAGTGAATCAATCTGGCATGATTATATCATAAAAACATCGTCAGCATCACCTGTTGAATTACTCGCACCAAAATCAACTTCCTTTTTTACTTTTTTTACGAAAATGAAATTGGCCAAGCAATAAAATGCTTGGCAATAAGGGCTGTTTTTCACCTTGACAATGAACTTTAGATAAAAATGTTGTTATAGCGTGAAAACAAATATTTCTGAATGTTGTCAAGGGCGGGTACTTGTTTGTCCGATAACATTATTTTAGTATCAAAAGTCCACCTTATAAATAAACATGCAAGTGAAAAATGCCAGAGCATCACTTATCAGAATTTCTTTTTCAAAATCCTATAACAGCACCATCTGATGGCAATTTCGTAACAGACCTCACAATTAATATTTCAGCTGCACATTTTCATAATGTTTAAAATGTAAAATCTTAAATGTTGAGGCTTCTAGTTTCTCGTTTGCTGTTTAGAAATTCGTGCATGTTAATATTAACGATATAATGAAAATTTATGTTCGGAGAAAAATGTAGTTGTATTCTATAGAGAAACCTGTGAAAGTCATTGGATTTCATGTTGCGCTTTGTGAGAGATCCTGTTGCGAAACTCGTTTGCCACTGTGTTTTGGAGACCTTTTTTAAAGAATGTCCGACATAAGAATCCAGAAGAAATTTCAAATTCACGAGAAAAAAAACTAATATAGGAGTAACAACCGTCATAATCCATAACTTTCTCTTCTATGGCCGTTTTATGATCCATACATAATTTTCTCGATTCAAAATTACCTTTTGGGAGCCTTTCTTTTATTTTTCGGCTGTTTCAGGAATTCTGTTTCAACTCTTTGATGTTTGTGATGGGATGTCAGTGACCTACAAACACGATTGTTTCGCGCTTTTCTTCCCTACATCACCTTGGTCCTACTGCTGTTATTGCTACCTGTTTAGGTGAAAGTGAAATTATGACGCCTGCTATCTTACATGGACATTGGATTAGTTCTGATAATGGATGTGATATTTGGATTACTCCAAGGATCTTGATTCTTAGTCCATCTTTCGCACTGTTGGCATAAATTTATGGAAATGTACACTACAATGTTCAATTTACGTGCATTTTTAAACACTTTATTTTGAGTAAGCACTTCCTGACTATTTAAATATAAAACTAGTACAGTATGTCTTTATTTGGCATTTAAGTTCTGATTAAAGTATCAAAAGTTCGTTATAGTACTGTTGAAATATTTCGTTTCATTTTTAATTGCCTTATTCAATATTGTTATTTCATTTCGTCATACATAAACATAGGCCTATATTAAGAAGGCAGTAATGGGACTCTTGCATACCCTACTTTTGCATGATTTTGAAATCTCACTTCATTTTATACAGCTAAATTTTTAGGTTTTCTGTTAATTACGTTATTGATAACATTACCAGATCTCAAGCAAAATTTCACTTATTCGTAAATTTTATCACAGAAATCCTGCTTATAGAAGTTTTACAAAATTCAGTTCAACTCAACTCAGTACCCTATCATCATTGTGAAAATACCATGTGGGCCAATTAATGCCAATTATTAGAATTGCTACGCAGAATTCATCGTAGATATGGCGCTGTGATCTTTTTTTGCGATGCTATTCTGCATTTTTCTCGCTAAAATCTCCCGCATTCTTCGATCGTTAATTTGCATGAAAATAAATCCTTTTCGCGCGTGTGAAAATCCCTAGACAAATCCTTTTCAAGTTGCAAGGACGAGTCAGTGTGACAAGATTATGGGCAGAAAAAAGGAGGCATTGAACCAACGAGTACAACGCTGCAGAGCGTCTTGTAGGAAAACGTTGCTGGCAAGAAGAGGTTAAAGTCAGCAGAAAGTTGACCCTAAACTGCACTTTGGCGGTCAGTGAACACCACTGCGTTTACCCCCTGCACCCCTGACACAGGTACAACTCACGAGGTGTAATGTGGACAAACTTTTGCGCGAGGCAAAAAAACGTTTCGCACAAAACTGAAAGTCATGGACAGCGCATTTGGGCCGTAAAAAGGCGGACACAAAAGAGCCCCAGAAATTTGCAAATTGTAAATGCTCGCAGGTGGGCCACTGGTGGCGCTGTATAGCCTTTTTTTCGGAAAACTTTTTGATGAAAAACAAAAGGCAGCTACGCGCAGTTTTGCGCAGGAATTCCGTTCATTGTTCCCGGGTTGAGTGTGCTAACGGTGGTTCTCAAACTCTTTGCCAACTTTGAATAAAATTGAATAAAATTTCTCTTTATATAAATTCAATCTGGAAATTAAATCAAAGGAGTTAATAGCACTTTGTCGGGGCAATCAAAAGCCCCCCTTTTTAAATGGCTAACCTGCTTAGGTGCGTGTTCGCGTGTTAATTTACTCCGAAATTGTGTACACGGTTTTTATAATGCGGCAGAAACTCCTTTTATCGGCCTACGCGTTATATGTTCATGTTTTTGTTACAAATTACTAGCGTTCGTTAACATACTTTGCGATTTATTAAAGTGATTTTTAGATTTTGTAACTATCTTCGATGTTTTACTTCATTCATGGGAGGTTGCACCAAACTTCAGTCTAATTCAGTTAATGTAATGGCCGGTTAATAAGATAAACGATTGAACATGCATGTATTTGTGGGGTAAACACTGTCGATAAAAAACTAATAACGTTATCTAGTGGAAGGAATGTTAATGCATTATTTGCATGTTTCATAAATTGTTCTTTGATTTTATTGGCTGGTTGATGAGGGATTTCCGTTTGGGGATCTCGTTTGCGAAAGATATTACACGTTGTTTTCTTGTATTTATCTAAACAAAAATATTGATATTCGAAAACCTGCCATCAACTGCAATTATACAATGCATAAATAAGATACTTTAGGCAGTTCCAGTTTTTTTACAGCTTATTTCCTTTCCATGTGCTGACTAAAATGCATTTGACACTACATTTAGATTGTGCCCGCTTTTTATTGAGAAATATATTTAATGTCTTTTTAATGGATTTTGCAGTTTTTAAATATTTAAAGACAGTTTTTCAATACTTAAATGCAGTTTTGCAATTTTAAAATATTTTTATTTGCAATATTAAAAAGCACTCTGCAATATTTAAATAGTTTGCAATATTTGAATGCATTTTTGGAATATTTTAATGCAGTTTTGCAATGTATATATGCAGTTTTGCAATATATAAATGCAGTTCTTCAATATTTAAATGCAGTTTTTCAGTATTTCAATATAATTTTGCAATATTTGAATGCATTTTTAAAATATTTAAGTGGATTTTGCAGTACATGTAAGTCTACAAATTTTATTTTTAAATTGCATTGCAAATACACTTTTACGAATTGAAATTCGTTTCTTTTTCATTTGAATTTTTAAATGTTATAGATGCTGGTGAGGAAAATTTAAGCATAGGATCGTTTCTTCGGAATCATTTTACTGTAAAAATTTGATAAATGTAAATTCTCTTACTATATATGTCATTTTCATCGTATGTGACTTCTGCAAGGAGCTCAAAAATATAAAAAAAAATGTGATGGAAACATTTCTGCATCGCAGCATCAGTATGCTCGTTTTTGAATCGTTTAATTTCAGAATGAAAGTAAAACATTCACACAGTATAGTTTTCTCACATTTATCTTTCGAAAAGGTGCGTTGCTTTCTCTTCGGATTGTTTATTCACAAAAAAGTACAAGAAAAGTGGCTCCTACTGACCAATTCTTGAAGTTTTACCGCAAATTATGAACTTTTTTTTGTTTCTAACGCGTTTAATCTGTTTTTGCTAAATTTTTAATATTGAAATATGTAGGTTTTCTGGTCAGGGGAAGTCAGGTTTGACCAATGTGGTCAGATTCTTACACGCTATATTCCTTCGACTACATGCTTTTTTGCCATTATAACGTATCCAATGGCGGCACCATGAAAAGATAGAATTACATAAAACAAAAATAATGCCGTTATGGAATCAAAAATGCTTTTTGTGGACGTGCCGCTCTTTACACCTTTTTGAACTTTGAGAAAAAAAACGTTTATATGAGAAAAAAAAGTGAAATGAAAAGCCTCGAATTTGCAACGTGAAAACGGGCTTTGAAATTTTCAAAGGGGTCTTTGACTTTTTCAATTTAATCCGCTTTTGAAGTTGCTTAACTTAATTAATAGTTTCACAATAGGAAACGTCCGGTAGTGGTGAACTCCCATTAAATGGCAGTCCTAATCCCGCTACATTGAACCTTTTTCATGCATCTTTAAAAGGGGTAACCTACCTTTTTTTCGGCTAACGTGTTGAAGGGTAGCAAAATTTTTCACCTTATTAGGTCATGTTTGTTTCGCAATTATGATCCGAAACCTATCTTTTCTCTATTGAGATTTGAAATGGGGTAAGGGGTCAGTCTACGGTGACCGGTCAAGCTGCAGTCCCCGAGCTGAATGACTGACCTGAGCATATATGCTCTTTAAATTTTGCGGTGGGCTATATGCCAATCCTCAAATTGCCTTTTCGAACGGATAAAGTTCCATTCAATTCCGATATGGCATGTCCATACATGATGGTCACTGAAACTTATTTCTGCACTTTTACGTGTGGGAATTTCTCACGATTTTGTTTCGATATGCTTCAAAACTTTTTGGTCATTTTTTTACTTACTTTCTACTTTTAGAATGGGGTCGCCTGGAAATAATTTCTTGCAATTGTACTTCAGTTGGAAATGATATTACATTGTCAACAAATTGCCAAAAATGACATTTGGCAAAAAAAAAAAACAGTATGTTATGAAATATACTTCTTTTATGTGCAATATTATATACTTTTAACTAAGAGAAACATTAGAATGGGGACATTGATATCAAAAAGAATAGTTCGTTGGAGAGTTTTTTGGAAGTTACTCCCCCGCCCTCTTATCAAGCTGAACCTAACCAAAGTTCAATGCAAATCACTAACATGTGCATCAAACATTCTGGGAAACCATGATTTTTCCCTGTACGTAATTCTGATTGGTATCACAACATTTCATACTCAACAAATGAGTAAAAGTTATGCTAAATTAGGTTGTTTTGCATTTTAATTACAGTAAGTAGTACATGTCACCACTGTTTTATTATACAAGTACTTGTTGGATTTTCTTCCCCATGTTGGTGGAACACGTGCTCGCTAATATTTCAAGGTTTGATACATATCAACTCAGCTGGAGGTGATACTGTGTTGCGCCAAACAAGAAGATTAGTCTAAAATACCTCTGGTGTTGCTAGGCCTTGACCCATTTTTAAAGGCTATTTATGATTTAACCAGCGCTTTTTATATCTAATTTCCGTGTTTTCTGACATTAGTTGTTCGTAAACGTTCCAAACGATATGTCTGAGTTTACCATAATGCATAAAAGTGTGATTTTATTTCTGAAATATTGCTTTTGATGCTGCAGTTTTTGCATTTTTGTTTTGTTCAACTTATAAGCACAGTATGCCATACAGTATATCTGTAGATGTCACTTGTCTCAAAGGTTGACGCTCAATTGGAGTTGCTGGTTCAGTGCAGTGATTGATGTTTGGTAACAAATGTCAAGTACAAAATCGAGAAATATGAATCCGACATTTGATAGGTGAAAAGTCGACTGAAATGAGGTAATTTTATCTCATCTATTTTCGAACTCGAATTCGAAAATGGCGTAAGGTGAGCAAAAAAACACCAACGATGGACAGGTGACTTTGCCTTCAAATTGTAGGTCAAGTTGGACAATGAATAAGATTCGGTGTCATGTATGGAAAAAAGATATTCCTATACTAAGCCCTTGGTCAATTTGTGGAAGACAATATCGCAATTACAAATTAAGCGCGACGACCTTCCCAAAAATCATCGATTTGCCTCAGAACGTTGGCATCACGTAGAAATCGACAACCATTTTTTCGTTCAAAAAATTGAACAAAGTGAAGTTTTTTTAACTATCTCTATTGTTTTAAAATTGTGCGCAAGAATCGCTACAAATTGCATTCGATTCGCTACGAAATCCATAACCATTGTTGGTCATACATGTACTCCCAAGTTCTTGACGTGTCATGTATATGTTACATGCAAAAAAGTGTTATGACTTGTTTTGACCACATTTAAAACAGTCAAAAAAATGCTGTTTCCATGTACTGATTGTAGATTCCACCAAAAAATGTATAAAAATTGACTCCGACAATTGATACTCAACACATTTGAAGCAAGTGCAGTAGCAATCTCAAAAATTATGTTATATAGTCTAAAAAACAAAAGCATTTCCCATGTCAGTCTTAGAAATTGAAGCACTTGAAATATCAATATCAGAAATTGATTCTCTTACTATGTCAATCTTAAATTTAAGGCACTCAATGCTCAGCACATTTGATGCAAGTGCTGTGACAATCTCCATCATTGAAGTATTTGCTATGTTAGTCTCAAAAACAGAAGATCAGTCTCAGAAATTGAGGTTCTTGCTCTATCAATCTCAGAAACTGAGGCACTTCAATTCAAGTCGGTACCCTATACAAACAACACTTTTTCTGCCATTCTCAGAATTTAAATCACTACCTATTTGTAGAAGCACAAGCCATGTCAATATCAAAAATTGAAGCACATGTTTCTTCACTATAGGAAGCCCCATCGATCAAACTCATCTTACATTAATTTTTTATTTAAAATTTGTGCAATTTTTCCTCTGGAATTCGAACAAGTGAAGCATAAGATTGAGTGGGTTTTATGCATTTCATGTTTGGCTGCTACAGGTACTTGTTTGGGTGCACCAAAAGGAGTTCACGGCTATAAGGGAAAACTCGTTGGCATCATGGCATGAAATGGGATGTTACCTTAGCTACTTCTTCCTCCTAATTGCTATGAAAGTGCACTCTTTTCATCAGTTTTAATGACCTCCTGTGGATCTAAATATGCATTATTTATTCGCAGTCTTTCGCCCAGATATTAATGAATCGTTTTGAGCGGCAAATTTCGCGAGTCTGCGCCAGGTTTTTGAATTCAGTTTTGTTTCAGCAGTTATTATACGTTTTTAAGGTAGCTTCATGTTGTTCATATATCCTGGGCAATATATATTCTTCGGAGCCTCATCGTGTGAGTAGACAATGAGTGATGGGAATTATATTGTTAAAAGTTAAGCACTTAAGGGGAAAAGGAGGTAATAGCACGGGATCATTGGTTGGAAAAGCGCAAAAGCACTCGGAGCATAGACGTGGAAGTTTGAAAAAGAAGTTTTGTTAGGTGGCCAAAAATTACCTCTAATTTTATGCAAAGTTGGCACGCAGCGCTGAAGAGGAATTAGGGAGGGGATAAAGCGGGGGCTTGGACAAGTGGAAAATGCTCAAGAAATCTCACAATAATAACAATAATAATAAAATTCCGGTTGGCGTTAGTCTGCGAGTTGATACAAAACTCGCAGCTATTGTGAATCGAGGTTTTAGGCATTTTTTTATTATTATTACGCTCATGTATTTTTTATGTATTATTTCGTATCTTTTTGGCCCACTCCACCCCCTTTTGTGCATGCCAGTTTGAAATTTCTATAAAAATGTTGTCAATCCTGTTAGAGATTTCGGTTCATAAATTTTTTTTCTACCCCCAAAAAAAGTATATAACAGGTGTTTGCATTCCTTATGAAAACACTTCATGAAATAAGCCCCTCCACCCACTTCGAACTCCACTTTTGTTTAGAAAAAGGTAGAAAAGTTGTGAGTTAACATCACCGGCCGATATGAGGTCACTGGTGCAAGGCCATGGACTTTCTACACTGTATAGCAGAAGTATAAAGTTGGTTGCCCTATCAAAATTTTGATGTAAATCTCGTATTTAGTATTTTATGTGTTGTTCCATAATTTGATAATCAATTGCATGTTCTGAGCAACAAATTCTGAACTACTTTTTTATTTTGGATTTTTTGTTTTGAAAAATTGATTTCTTCAAATAACTGGAAAGTTGCTTCAAACGTCAAAGAACTACATTTTAAAACTGTCATATTTTATTTATCTTATATGTTCTCGTATCTAACTCCATCAATATACGTTATCTTTGTTATTCTCCCGAGGCCATAGTAGGCCTACATGTATCTGTCAAGTTTTTGAAGGTTGACCTTGTATTCTGAAAGACTTCGAAAACATCTAAATATTGTCCTGGAACATATACATGTACTTGTATGACAGCAAATCATTACTTTTTGTAAGTAACGTGCGCTTCACCTATCATATGACTATTTATGCACCATGGATGAGGGCTTTACTACACGTATCTAACATGTTGTCGATTTTGGCCTTGCACCTAGTTAACAAACAACATACAATTGGTACATACAAATTTGCATGACTATACATTGTTAATGTACTCTTGTGTAAAATCTTAGGATCCATCTTTCAAATGGGTAATTTTGGCTCAAGGCAGAACAACTGTCGAATATGGAGTAGGTTATTCGGTTTTGTTTTTGACACAAACATTTGCCTATTTTAGTGATAGAATTATTCTGAATAAATATTCGGAAAAGTGATGCTACTTACAACGTACGTCAGTCATTACAGGTGTCCTTTTTTGAATAATGGAGCTACTGTGTTAGAGTTCAAAACTTTCGAAATAGCAAGGATCCTCTTGATGGTTTCGTATGTTTGGGCAACACCATGGCAACCAATATGATAAAAAGCGAGAGGAAATGCTTTAGCAAAAAGTTTATTGTAAAGCAAAGATCAAATGAAAAAATCTCGTCAAAACCTGGATTCTTCGAGGGTTTTTTACAGAATATCTTAAGGTTGGTCATGCATTATTCAGATTCCTCTCAAAGCTTATTAACCACTGTTTGTGTGAAATTATTGAAACAAGATGATGAAAGTTCGTATAAACGAGCATTTTTTTGAATAAGTTTAATTTTCGTATGTTTGGGCGACACTATGACAACCAATATGATAAAAAGAAAAAGTATTTGCTTTAGCAAAAAAGTTTACTGTAAATTCCAGTTGTAAGTTACATAGCAAAGATCAAATGAAAAATATTCTCAACAAAATTCGTCAAAACCTGGATTCTTCGAGGTTTTTTTTTACAGAATATTTAGTAAAATATTCTGTGAAATTATTAACAAGATCATGAAAGTTCGCATAAGAGAGTATGTTTTTGAATAAGTTTAAACCAGGTTAACATTTTGAACCAAGTTGGCAGACCGAACATGTTGAACCAAGATGGCGGACCGAACACTCCAAGATTATTACGAAAGTTAAAAACTCTCGGAGTAATTTATTTTAATTTCTTAAATTACGAATAAATGTCTTCATTATTTCAATAAGATCGGGTCAATGAAGTCTTAAGGATGTCGACGTCCGGAGTTTTCCGCTCATGAGCGTCCCCTAGCGGGAAGCGGTGGTGCCCTATTGTAAAGTTCACTAAAGGAGGGTCCTAAATTTTTTTTCAAAAATTGACCAGGATCTGGGCGTTTAAAGCTCGGCAAACAGTTGATGGGACAATGTTCCCCAAGGGGCATCTACTACTGTCTGCGCTCAGCAGAAATGTTAAGTTTCGCTGACCTTTTTAATTTGAGCAGACGGGGGGCTCGTCCAGGTGCGCCTTGCTTGCGTACGGTACATTCACTATGACCAAAAAATTGAAATTCATCGTTGAAAGGGTTAGATCAAAATACCGTAAGTAAATGTTTGCCATGCATTTGAAAGGGGAAAACGCCCTGCATTTACCGAAGTTTTTATTCTCTCGATAATCAATGGAGATTTCAGTCTGATTATCGGGTCAGAGTTAACTGGCTTTTTATGTTGTTTTTGACCAGCGGGGGTGGAAATGCCTGACCTCCTCCAAAGGTCGTTTAACCTTTGTTGAAGTAACGTTTGCTGGCCATCAACACCTTACAATGTACAAATAGAGGTCTCGGGTTTGCTCGCCTTTCAGGTCGTGTGCCGAACAATCGATATGTGAAATGTCTCGAAAAGATACTGTGTTTGGAGAAGTAATTTTGCCGTCGAAATTTCATTCATGTAGGGTTTGAGGTGCGAAACATGTAGGTCACTAGGGTATGGCCAACTTCGGTAACGTTTACTTTCTAACGTGCTTGACCGACTCTGGAGAGGAAAGAATCACAAAATGTTGAGAATTTCCAAGTGGTCATAAAACGCCCAATTTCCAAACACGAGGTTGTAAAACCGTCACCTTTGAAAACCTGGTTTTTCTTAAAAAAAAAAAAAACTACATTGACATCACCAAACTTGCGGTACCTTGCCCCTTTTTTTGATAAACCTGCTTTAAATCGGAATGATTTTAAATAGAACGTGTAAAAATCGTGTAAGAACTTGTAGGTATATCGTAAAGGACTTGTAGGAGCGTTATAAGAACGTGCAGGAGTCGTTGAAGAACTTGTAGTAATCATTGAACTTGTAGGAATTGTTGAAGAGCTTGTAGAGATTATTGAAGAGTTTGTAGGAATCGTGTAAAAAGTGTAGGAACATTATAAAAACGTGCAGGAGTCGTTGAAAAACTTATAGAAATCGTTGAAGAACTTGTAGGAATTGTTAAAGAGCTTGTAGGAATCGTCTAAGAACGTGTAGGAACATAATAAAAACGTGTATTAATCGTTGAAGGATTTGTAGGAATCGTGTAAGAATGTGTAGGAACATTATAAGAACGTTCAGTGTTCGTTGAAGAAATTTTAGGAATCGTGTAAGAAAGTATATGTGGTTTAATCTCCAAATAGCACATGTATGAATGTGTATACAATCTGCAAAATACCATTCTTTTTTTGATGTACATTATATCGGCATGAGTTCAGATGAAAATGAATACTCGAGTTGATGCTTTAGAATTCTGGGTGATTCTAAAGTGATTCCTGAACATGTTTCATTACAGGAGATAATTTGAAAGTGAATTTCAAGATGAATCGGACACCCCATGATTTCTCACCTTGCTATAGAGAACATTTTGGAGGTCGAGAAACTGTTTTTAACCCTTCAATTCTGGCTTTAAGAGGAATATTTTCTGATGTGTGTTTGTAGGCTGCAAGCTGAGTACCTCAGCGAGGAGTGGAGCTGTTTCTTTTTTCTCGTTTTGATTACGGGTTTTCAATACAAAATAGTGAAACGACCGGTTATTTGAAGAGTTGCTTTGGTGAACGAAGAAAGGGTTTGAACACAAAAATACCTGGTAGATTTTATCTATTGGTTAATTTAGAAAAATTCAAGAAAAAGTCACAGCCCTTTGAAGTTGCATGCAGTACTTGCATATATTGTACATGTAACCCCTCCTCGATCCCCCAAATATCTCAAAACGTCATTTTGTTGAGAACATTTTTGTTCTTGTTATATGATCGTAATTGGCATCCATGTTCCAATACCTATTGCTTGAAACACGTTGGTTTACCAACAAAAAAAGTTCTTGATTTTGGGACTTTTCCTCCCAAATAGAAAGCATGGTTTCATATTTCATATTTGCAGATATCATTTTCTTAAGGCATTGCAGTACACTTGACAGATTTATTAAATCTAATTTAAAAATTAATATGAACTGAAATCCTGCCTAGAGCTCATAAGTTGGTTTTATGCTTGATACAGTAACCTTGATTCATATTGTCACTATAGGATAATTATTCTTAAAATTTAGCTAAACCTACATGTACAGTATATTATAAAGTGTTCACTTGGCACTAAATTACTCATATTCAAGGGACGAAATTTCACCATCTGTTGTGGTAAAGGAGAGTTCCAGAAAATTCTCACCACCACGTCGTGACTCTGATTGTCGAAATTCAACTTATTTAATTGACCCATTCAAGTAACGCGTTGCACAGTCCAATTTCCCCTCGAAATTGGCACCCCCCACCTGCATATTTGCTCGAATGACAGAAAGGGTTAGTAACTTCGAAGCTATTCTCACTCACCTACCATCAAGAGGACCTTGCCCTGGATTTCGTGGTGTTTTTACACAATAAATTGAATAAATCGGGGATCTTTCCTCCCAAATAATGTTAGTCTTTTCAGCGCCAACTGTTGGATCACGATTGGCGGCCATCTTGGATCAATTGTCAACACTTGGGATGTGTGTTGGCCGTGCCAAACATTTCAATAACATTCCCTAGCTGTTTGCGTGGTCATTTTTTATTCGGCATTGT
Source organism: Ommatoiulus sabulosus (assembly GCA_034697705.1). Classification (NCBI taxonomy): domain Eukaryota; kingdom Metazoa; phylum Arthropoda; class Diplopoda; order Julida; family Julidae; genus Ommatoiulus; species Ommatoiulus sabulosus. The sequence continues at coordinate 14,805 of JAQGAO010000066.1, read as the reverse complement.
TGTTACGCTTTTGAATTTTTATATCTTTTTTATCACTTTTATTTTCGTTTTTACGCGTAAATTTTTTGGCGAAAAAAACCATGACGTGTTCCGCTACAGTACCAGAATAGTTTTTTTTACACCCATGCATTCCGTGTTATTACTGTAGCATTGACTCTCGTTGGATTGTTTACCCCAAGTTTTTTAATCGAAAGTTTTCAAGGTGAGTGTCACACTTAAGGAATTTTTATATTGGATTTTTTTTTCGAGCCTAGATTCGGAATGCGTTCACACGAAAATAGAGTATAAACGGTAATTAGATTCACTCGTTCACATATAACGTGGTAGGGTCATTGGTATTTTAATTGTTGTTTACCAGTCGTGGAGCACCTTTTTTCAAAGGCAATTTTTTGAGTTTGCCTAGCGTACTTGGATCGCAAAACATATTTATATGACGCCTATGTGGTATTTGCACAGCAATTTATACGCCTATCAACGTTCTATTTGAAATTCTTATTAAACTGTTTTTGTTCATCCTCAAAAGATATACGCATAAAAATGTATAAAATCATCGTTGCATACATGTACATATGTGCAGTACTATACACACGTTGATGTCTCGATAGGTGCATTTATGTCCCCCAAACACATTTATTTGATATTTTTAAAATAACTTGAAACTCGGAAAGTGCAGTAATGTTGAGATGCACGCGTGTGAAAATTGAGTCAATAATCCCATTTTTGATGTTTCCCATGAAAAGCTGTTGTACAAGAATTCGTAAAGTATAGGAAAAAATCAGCAATGGTAGCATTGGAATGCAGTTGAATTCATGCATACTGGGAAGAAAGCACAAGAATGTACTGTACATGTACTTACTGTAAATCGAAATACGTGTAAAAGTTAATTCCAGTGTTATTTGAAATATTTTGTAGGCTATTTATACTAATAAAAAATTAGAAAGATTCGCGCTTTACCCAGATTTGTTTTTAAAAATATTGAAATTGCAAGGTTGTATTTTAATTAATCTAAAATTAGATTCATCTAAATTACTGAAATGCACATTTTTTACCAGTTTGTACTGTACGTATTAGTGTAGGCCTACATGCAACGTGAGTTGAAAATCATAAATGAGGCTTTTGGTTCATCCCGTATAAAATTGAAACTGTATTTTGTGGCACACGTTTCATAATCCACTAATCTAGTTTCCATTAATACCTTATTTGCAATAGTATACTGGTTTTGCATTTACATTACCAATGATAAAATACGAATAATTAATTTATTCATCCGAAATACTTGCATTTGCAAAGAAATTGATGATTCTGATGATGGTTCACTCCTTTCTAACGGAGGGTTCTCTAGTGAGCCAATAGGCGCAATTTCTATAAATGTTACTTCGTGTTTCATCAATTGACTGATGGATGGCAGCCATTCTCCTGAAAAATCTACATCCGCCATCTGGTGTCGTCGAAGAGAACCTGCATTCTCCACAACTTTTCCAGTTAACATCTGGTTTATAATTAGTGCGGCGCGGCGACTTGATTTTATAGAAGTTAATTGGTACTAGGCACTGCAAGACCTGTGGGCCCTCTGGTGTCAACAAACGAAGGTGAAGCACCAATAACCGAACGGGTTTGCAATTAACATACAGCCCGCAGTGTTGCCACCAGGTGGCATTGGAGGCAATAAACCTCGCCTCTACCTGTATAATTACTCAGTAATTGGCATTGAAATCATTGAATGTTCGTCATCATTTTCGACTGTTTCTTGTCCCATGTCAGCTGATCGCTTATCGTTTGATTATTTTCGTTTCAAAAATAACTTTTGACTAACCATTATTGCGCTTTATTGAGTGGGCTGGCCCAGTGACTCATTTGTAGGATTGGAAAGGAAAACATTTATGGTTTCGTTCGGATGATTCGTAACTTTTGAAGTCTGATATGTCTGTTACGTAATCTGTCTCGCCCACCAATTTTACATTATTTTAAATAGACCACTCTCGAATACCTGCATTGAACTTGTATAAAACACATAATGGGAATTTTTCCTATACGTGCATGGTAACCTTGCAAATGAAGTAAGGTCTCGTATGATTGATATACAGTGTAATAGGGGGTACTCAGACAGAAACTTTATGAATGCAATTTTGAAATTATTGAAGTCACGTGTGCAAAAGGAATGCATTAATTGTTCTAAAAACAGTGAATTATTTTAACCAATTGAGGGCTAATTTTGCACACGTGAACTTCACGACTGCTAAAGTACGATTCGTAAATCTTCCGAGTAACCCGAATATTGACTGATATTAGGCCAAACTTACAAATGTAGAGATATGAAAACGAATTTATTATAAATAGGCCTACAATGTGAATTTTAAGGACTTATAGTATCTTTCTAGTTCCAATATAAGTTCTATAGAACTTATAACAACATTAATAATGTTGCAGAATATTTTAAGTTAGCTAGTGAGTTATGCATTAATACATGTACAGTTAATACATGTACAGAACCTGTAATTTATAATGGCCATAACTCACTAGCTAACTTAAAATATTCTGCAACATTAATAATGTTGCAGAATGTTGCATTATTAATGTTGCATTAATAATGTTGCAGAATATTTTAAGTTAGCTAGTGAGTTATGGCCATTATAAATTACAGGTTCTGTACATGTATTAGGTGTAAGGATTGTTTCTAGAAAGTTTTGCTGGGACACTAGAGATTTTAGTTATTGGTTCTATTTTTTTTTTCTAATTCCTGTGTTAGCACAGTTGTATATTTGATGTTTATCCGCCATCTTGCCCTTTAGAGGCCATGATGTGCACCAGTGTGAGGAACATAATGCAAAAATGGTAACTGCGAAATTGTTAACGACAAAGACTGCGATTCACGTATGAGTTGCACCCAAATTTTTTTTACATTCAAAAATTGTATAGGTCGCGACTTATAATCGCAATTATTATAGTTTCTTCAGCCGGCTCGTGTCACCCGGGGTGTGGGTTTAATGTTAAGGTCGGAGAAATGATGCGTTTTTATTTGCCCTCGTTGTAATTAACCCAGAAATTATTTGGCTGCTAGTCACAGACACCTGCGCCCGTGATAAGTACACGGTCATCCCGAGTACCTGCTTTCTTAAAAGTAGAGACCAACAACCTCATCTTTTTCTGGCTGCTGCTTGGCTTTTCATAAATCTGTGTCTCTATGTGCAATTACTTTGATGCACGAAAGTGAAAACTGCGATTAATCACTTTTGGATAAAACCAGTCTCATTAGGAATGCACGGCAGAAAAAGGCACGTTAGGGCAATTAGTCGCGTTTTGTTCTAGGGTGCAGGACACGCCCGAAAACTCCTTTCGAAAACTTTCTTTCCAAGCGTGTGCTTGCTTCGTTCAAACGCGCGTTGGAAACGAGAACAGTTCGTTATATCAGGTTCAGGTTTGAAGGCGGAAGTTCTCTTGAGGAGGAGGATAACATGCGTTGGGAAACTCGTAAAATGCACACGTTGTTGCCGCGATAGAACGTGGCTGGAAGTGTTGACTATTAGAGCCGTCACAACACGTGGCAATTTATTTCCCAAAACTTGTTTCCAGATAACACGCGTTGGGAAACTCGTAAAATTTGCACGTTGTTGCCACGTTCGAACGTGGCTGGAACTGATGTTTCCAAGCGAATTGGAAAAAGTTTCTAGTTTCGCAAATATATTTCCAGGATAGAAAATGATCCTCCTGTTCTGGGCAATTTATTTCTGGAAAGAAACTGACGTCATAGGTTTTATAATCATGCACAAAAGTTTCGTTCTGTTGGATAGCCGCTCAGGAAAGCTGTTACGTCATAGAATGGAATAAGCCAGTGCTGTCAAGTTAGTTTACCCGCATTTCCCTTTGAAACAATGCTGTCATATAATGTTGTGATATTTTCTGAAAATATCGCTTCAGGTGTGCATGCAGCAATAGGAAATTGTTTCAGTTGAAATAAGTTTCCATCAATTTATCGCAATTTGTTTCCGGATATAACTTTTCCTCGTGTGTGACGGCCTTAAGGAAATATAAAATGTTCTTATAAAATTTATCCTTGATATTTATCAAGATAAAATCTGCCATCGCTACACGGCTGCTTTCAGATACCAAAGTCAAATTTACTATTGTATCACCGGGATAATCCTCGTTTTATCAGGGATTAAGGTATATTCTAGAAGGTATTTCCGTATCTCATTGTGAATCACCCGAAATTTTGAGGGAGACATATAAAAGTAAAATATTAATTCAAAAAAGTTAAAATTCTATTTAGGCATGTCTGTTAATTTGGTGCCCAAAGGAAGAAAATTGAAGTTGACAAACTTGTCAAAATAAAGAGTAAATTATTAGTTCTCATATTTAGACGTCAGTGATCATATTTAGAAATCATATGTGGAAGCATTTTTAGAAGTTTGTTAAGAAATTTGAAAAAATAAATGTGTTTTTATTATACTTGATAAAGCTTGTAGTTTCATGGATGATATTGTTGAAATTATTTTATGTGACATGTGTCGAGTGCATACATGTTGCAAGCGAAATAATCGCATGTTTTAGACTAGTTTACTATAATAAGCTCATTTCTATAATGAGTGGATGATATGGTGTTATCATGTCCATATCACTGATCTACACCATTATTACGTAAATATTTTTAATAGTGTTGAACATTAATTCGAACCGTTTCAGGTTTCGATTTGTAGCTTAGGAAAAACAAGTTAAAAGTTGGTATTTGGGGATATCATTTTTGGAAGACCCCTGCAATATCGCTATACACACTACATTCTCTTCTATGAAATTTCGCAATTTCTTGACAAAGTTATAGTTGTAAAATTCTGCTGAATAAATATTTATCGGAAATTCCTTTTTCGGTTAGATCACTAGCTGTCGCAATGCTCAACATGTACTCAGTTTAATTTAGAAATGTCAAGTTATATGAAATCTTCGTATCTCTATATGCTCTATGGACGCGCAGTAGGTAATGATAAGATACTGGATCACGCCTCGATAGTATAGCTTATCTAACATTTAAGTTCTATCAGTTCGTTGAAGTATTTCATTGAAACTACGAGAATATTTTCACTACATGTACTCGGATTACATTTCGCGAACACCGAAAAGTTATTCAAGGCGAAAATTATTGGGAAGTTACATAACTCTGTAAGTATAATGCAGTAAATAATTGGGATTTAACATTTTAGATTTTAGTTCTAGTTTGATTATGTAGGCTAATATCACACATCAAAATTGCTACATTTTTTACTTATGCTGGGAAATTCATCCACACTGCGTAAACGGTTGTCATTCTTATAAGGAGAGGCCATCTTGAAATTTCAAATTTGTTAAACAGCGGTGAAAGTCTAGTGGACTTACTCAGATTTAGAAAGATGCATCTAACGAATATAATGTATACACCTTCTTAACATCAAATGTTTTACTTTAAAAATAGTTAAAATAAATTCAAATTATTTAAACATGGTAACAAAAGCATGATTTGGGAGTAAGAAACATGGTGGTTAAATTTCATTTGATTTTGGAAGTTAGCAGAAACCAGAGAACTCCTGACAAATTGATCCGAATCTCACTTTTTAAAAACTTATATTTAAATGAACGTGTCATTTCCAAACGGCGAAATTTCACTTCATCAGCTGCTATACGTATTGATATGATTCATATGAAGATTTATATCGCAACTTTTTCATTGATTTCCTTTACAAGTTCGAAGCATTTTAAAATGAAGCATTTATTTAAAATTAATTACATCAACATCACATGTATAAACAAATATTCTTTGAACTGTCAAAGAAATTTTAAAATAATATTGTACTCTGGGGAAACAACAAATTTCACGTAGCGCATTTTGTTGTATCGATCGTGCACGTCATCGTATCAGTTATGGGGACATTCAGATGCATTTTAGGGGAAAGTGGGACGTTTAAAGCCGGCGTCAAGCAGCAGAATATTTCAGTCCACGTCCGCACTAGCATAATTTCGTAAAATTCTGAAATTTTGCGGGAGAAAACACTGACGACAATGGAGTCGTCAGCGAGTCGGAATGGCATTGGGCAACGACACTGACCACATGGTCAATGACCAGTCTTCCTGTCCACCACCACAATAACGAATTGTTCAATTTTTTGACCGCTGCATGCGCTCGCGTCGCATGCATACAACTGCGTGCTTTTTCCGAAGAGTTTATTTACTTTCTGCACGGCTTTTTAGGGAGTCCACTTAACCCTTCCCATATTCTCGTGATCCAAATAAAAGTGAAGGTAATTCCTGGAGGAGGTCAAAGAATTGTTACCCTTTTTTTTAAAAAAAAATATATATATATATAAAAAATTGCTCCTCTCTCTTCAGGGGCATTGGTGTAGAGAGAGAGGAGGAAATCTTCTGGAAAAAATCGAGGGTGACGTAGTCAGGGGGTGGGGAGGGGAGGGGGCCCCCAGAACCAGTACTACCTGTCCGGATGAAAATCGAAAAAAAAAAAAAAACAGTCAGCAAATGGAGGGTAGGAGGTACGAGGCAGGCTGCAATAAACATTCCTGGAGCCCACCATCGCGCCATTAGCAGTCGTGCATGTAGGATGTGCAAGAAGGATGCGAGTTGCTCAGCTGATTTTCACTCGTTTTCAGACGCAGAAGCGACGCAGTGGCCGAGCAGTGAACATCCGGTAGCGAACGACGATCGACGATCGGAGGTAGCTGCTGACGCATCGGTGGCCAACTCAAGCTGCGAAGTCGTGGCCGTTTTTGAGAAGACCTCCTCGCAGGCTCAGCATGTGAATATTCAACTGCAGGGAGCAGGTAGGATTATTTTTCCAACTAAATCCGGATATGGGATTTAATTAATCCATAGGGAATTTGGGGATTTTAGTTGAAAGTGCCGCCTAATTGGAATTTGGAGAAAAAATGGTTCGGTTTCGTGAGTTGTTCTTACTGAATTCTGTTCAGATTTATCGACTTTATCGGGTGGGAATTTTTCGTTGAACCAGTTTTTAAGTGGAAAAAATAATTTTAATTACGTTTCAATTAATCTTAAACACTTTGGTGGTTAAGAGGGTTTACCTGCCCTATACAGTATACTGGTATGTTTTTAAATGATAGTTTTAAGACATCCAATTATACTGTAGGTATTTTCAACACATTGTTGCAATTCACATTACAACGTAAAGTTATCGCATATAATTTAAAGTTGTAATGTTAATACCAAATTCATAAAATTAGTTTTGTAATTCATAACTTTACATTTCAATACTTTTAATTTTATCTTACAAAAATCGATGGAATTTTTTTTTAAGTGTCATGTAGGCATCAATACACGCAACAACATAAGGTCAAAAATGAAACTTTTTAATTTTAAAATTATTTTTTTTTAAATTTAATGTGGAATTCAAAAACGGGACATTTCCAGTTCCGAGTTGTTTGCCTTCTTTAACTGTTGAAAACCATTTTTGTTGGAAGTATTTCATTTGGGGGTCAGTTCAAAGGACTTTTATATACATGTAGTTAGGTCTTGCTACTAGGTCTTTGTTTTAAATAGCTAAATGTTGCTTACTGATAACACTATAATCGGAATTTATTTTAGTCAAACACAATTTTAAATATGAAATGCTAGTCTGCAAGTATTTAGCCAATAAGAATTGCCGTACGTGACTATGTGATGAATCATTGTTAAACATTGTTTTCACTGATTTTATGTGCACGTTTCAATAAGTCATGTGCCAAATCAGGCTGTTATGTCTTACGATTTATGAAAACATTTCTGCATTTTTGCGCCCGTTTTTGGTTTCGTGTCATTTCTCGTCGAAACATGTCCCAACAAGTTGTTAAAATACTTGCGTGGCCATCAGTGTAGACAGACATACCGGTTAATCTGACCATTTACAAATAAGTTTTCTCATTAAATTTCATCTGTCAGATTGCGTTTTGGTGAATTGTGGACGGGGTAATTATTGCACCAAAATTTCCAATCCCGAATGTTCAACAAAAGCTGAATACATGCACATGTACGATTGTAGAGCAGCCTCGATAGCTTGTTTTTTTTAAATTTGCCGTAAATAAATGCAAGACTGAACAAAGCCATTGCCACGATAATGATTATCACCGAATTTCATAGCAGTGATAAGATAAACAACAAATGGGTTACTAGCGTGCTCTTGTTGTTCGAGTGGCGCGTTTTGAAAATTATACTAAGACATAATGAATTTAAAATGCTGGTTCGATCATGAAACATATTCAAATGGATCAAGGGGAATCATGCCAGATTAACTCATTTCAGGTTCTAATGCCTTAAATGGAAAGCTTTAAAGGGCCCGTTTTCTCTCCAACTCACCGTTTTAGGATAACATTGACGAAAAGTTTTCATGCATTTAATTGTGACTTGTCAGAAGACAAACAAATGAAATAGAATGTTCAAGGTCATACTTTTAAACCGAAAAATAATTTTTATCTGTTCGAAAAATCGACATTTGACATTAACTTATCAATTTTTACAATTTTTTATTTATTTGTTTTGATAACGTTAGTCCATTACTGTAGAAGCGCTGAACATTTTTTTTCCAGTTGGAACATGCGTAGACAGGTCGTAAATTTTGAGGACACGCGTCACAAAATGGGGGGGAAACGCATTAACAACGTGTAAATACACGTTCTTAAACGAAATAGCCCTTGGGCATGTAGGTGACCAACCCCTCATTCATTGTTTTAACCTGTTCGTCTTTGGTGCTAAATACCGGCCGGCAATTTCCGGTGCCAAAATGGGTGAAAAAGGCAAGAATTAGGATGCGGTGTGATCGATGGCTAATCAGTCTGTCTGTCTGTGTTTAATTTGCTGAACACATCGGTAAAGGAAAATATATTCCTAAAAACTTAACAAGTGGGTGACGTGGGTCTGGATAAAAATTCTGCGAAATTTGCTATTTTTCTTCTCATGCGAAACTTTTCTATTCATATATTTTTTAACACAATGGCACCGGTACCTTTGATGAGGCATTATTATTTGGGGATGAACGTTCAAAACGCTTCAAGGTGTTTAATGGTGGGTTTAAAGTCCATGCACTGTTTAACCCCATTTTTATTACCCCCCTTCTATTGGCTACTGCACGACCGGTATGACGTCGGTTGCTCAAGTGACCTATGGATGTTGGTCAAGCTTTTTATAAAAGGCAGGTTAAGGCACCTTGCCACAACCATACAGCAGGGTGGCAAATTTGTCCTAAAAGTCCTAAAAGTCCTAAAAAAGTGCTAAAAAAAATAAAAAGTCCTAAATGTCCTAAAAAAGTCCTAAATATTCGGAAAAGTCCTAAATGCCCTCTGAAAAATTGTTGCAAATTATTATAAATATAGTTTGACACCCTAGATTTTGTCACATTTGGGACTTTCCAGCAAGTGAGTATTTTTAACTAATTACATGCCCTTTCTGGGTCATGAACAAGGATCCCACGATCAAAGGGCGGCCGTGGATAGGGCACAAAGAGGCGAAATTGCCCTCCAGGCTTGTCAGTAAGCTCCAGAAAAATTCATGGAGATGCCAAAAAAAGAATTACTGACTTTTCCGACTCCATGTCGGCATCTTTGTAGTACTGAGTAACTGGTTTTTGGCATGATCATCCAAAAAGACAAAATGAAAATAACGGGTACTGCACTGACTGGAATGTAATGCGTGATTGGTCAGAATTTACTAACCAATAGTCCAGCATCATACAATCAGTAGATTCCAGTCAGTGCAGTACCTATTATTTTCATTTTCAGTGCAGTTCTATTTTGAAAGAAAAAGGTATGATTTTAAAATTCCATATTTTTTTATTTAAATTTAAAGTTTTTTCTATACAAAATTAAGCACAAATTTGCATAATTGTACAAGTTTTCACAAGTTACTTAGTATATATTTTACAATTCTCCGCGTTTTCCATTGAGAAAATTGTAATATTTTCAAAAATTTCTAAAGACAAATTCGCGATATTTGTTTTGTTATATTTTCAACAGTTTCCGAGAACAAATTTGCAAAAATTTCCACGTTTTCCCGAGTGCAAATTTTAAAAATTTGTCCCGTTTTCCCAAGGACAAATTCGCTAAATATTCAACAGTTTTTGAGGACAAATTTTCCATGTTTTCCCGAATTAAAATTTGCAAAGTTTTCCACGGTTTTATCGAGTTCTCATTTGCAAAATTTTCCACATTTTCCCCGAGTTCAAATTTGCAAAATTTACCACGTTTTCCCGAGTTGAAATTTGCAAAATATTCCGTGTTCAGTTCAAATTTGCAAAATTTTCCTCGTTTTCTCGAGTTCCAATTTGCTAAATTTTCCACGTTTTTCCGAGTTAAAATTTGCAAAATTTTCCACGTTTTCCCGAGTTTAAATTTGCAAAATTTTCCACGTTTCTCCGAATTCAAATTTGCAAACTTTTCCACGTTTTTTTGAGTAGAAATTTGCCAAATTGTCCACGTTTTCCGTGTATAAATTTTAAAAATTCTCGAGGTTTCAAAGTAAAATTTTTCGAAATTTTCCACATTTTTCGAGTACAAATTGTCAACATTTTCCAAATACAAAATTGTTACATTTTAAATGTTACAATTTTTTACATTGTTACAATTGAAACAATTAAATTACATTACAATTAAAAAAATTTAAAAAAAAATCTATGATAATTTTTAAAATTGTCGTTAGTAAATTTTGAAAAACATTTTGTAGTGTCGATTTTAAAAAATATGTCAATTTTTCACATTGTCATTGGTCAGGGAAATTTTTTTAGACCTGGAAAAGTTAGGGAAGTTGAAAATTAAATTTCCGGGGGAACCCTGACTTGTTTTTTTGAGTTATAATTGCAAAAAGTCCTAACATTTATTCTTAAAAAGTCCTAAATATTGAATCTTTGAAATCGTTTGCCACCCTGTAAAGTACTTTACACACATGTACAGTACAGGTATTTGATGGTTAGCAAACTGTATTGAAAATCGGCCATTTTAGTTCAGTGAAACTGCAACTTTTACAAGTGACCTCGCCTGTAACATGAACCAAAGCGAACTACCCATTTACATGGAGGCTACATGTAAATTACTATAAACGCTGTACAGTACTTCAGGACAATATTTTTTGAGAGAACTCAGCGAGTTCAATAGATTGTTTCTAAGGATGAGGGGATTTAAATTAAAAACTGATGCTTTATACTTTATACTGTAGTTGTTGCTAAATGTGCGGCGCTACTCACGTATCGCGCGTTTAATTATGCACATCGGAAGATAGGACAGTTTTACATTCTTCGGTTAAACACGTTGTGGTTCAGGCAGCATACCTAATGGAAAATTATGCATGTGCTGTACATTAGCATGTTGGATTTTGGAAACTGTAACGGACTACCGGTTAATGAGTTTGCAATTGCTCGATCAACTTGCAAATCTACCTTTTTATGTTTAAAGGTGTTATGTTTTTTTTATTGAAAGTATAATCTTCCTTTCGTTATTTTAATACACCCGAGTTTGCATCTGTCGATTACTTAACCTTGTTCAAGCTTGACCCAGGGAAGGTTGAGGCACAGTATACGAAATACCTGTATGGTCACTTAAATTCGCGCATTCCTTGAGTGCTGATTCGCAGCACCAACATTCCGACTAACTTTACGAGCGGTGTGAACAAAATGCATTTACATGTATATGGTATCACTCCTTTTAAACTGATTGATAAATACTTAGCCAATTAGGAAGTAGTGTGCAACCCTGCGGCTATGTAGAGCGAGTGATACGTCACCACGATACGATCATATCCCACCGGAAAGTATCGGGTCAATCGTTGCCCTGCAGTCGTATTTTCGCTACGCCATTAACGGAATGGATAATGCCAAATGCGCATTAAGCCACGCCCATTTTTTTCCTGGGACGTTTCATACTCACACCTGCCGCCCTATTAATTCCTGCGCTGCAGTCGTATTTTCGGGACAAGGGAAATGAAAGGTGCCGACACAGAGTGCCCATACTGGTATTTATTAATACTGTGGTTGAGTTTTTACGAATGGACTCGCTCTATTTTTTTTATGGAGAGAATGGCCAGATTTAACTTTCTCTCCTCACGTGTATCACCTCAGTGTTAACGGTTTTGCATTAATACATTGACTGATAATGAGTATTATTGGATACTGTTAATTTGAGATCGCTTTCTTAGGATACAGTCCATACAGTATTCTTTTTAAAAATTACATTGTAATGGGAATATTTTAATGTTTTTTTTTTTTTTTTCGAATAAATTGCGAATTTTTATTATTCAATGATTGATTATCAACCCTTGTACCCTTATTTATTTGGAGCACTTCAATATATTATTGTGTTGATGTAGTCTTAACTTACCCCATTCAAAATCTCCACAGTATCCATTCAGGATAGGTTCTGCGGAAATACCACGACTGAAATGGGAAAAAATAAAAGATAAACTTCAGTGGTAAATTTAACAATCTCTGGCTCAATTTTCCTGAAATTTTCTGTCATCATGTCCTTAAGTGTAGATGCAAATAATTTCAATTAGTGTAGCGCAGTTTAGTCTGCAGTGCCTTTTACTTACCGAATCATTCGGCATCTTTGTTGATCTAAACGAAAGTTTGCGGAATCCACGTCAACAACTTCCTTCGGGCTCCACAGCCTTTCAGCAATTGCCGATGCGCGTGGCCTGTTAAAAACCATGGAATGTTAAAGATTACTTCTTGAAAACAATTTTAAAGCCAATTCAGCGACTCTGCTTACCATAGTCGAGGTAATAAATTACTGCCATCCACATATTCCGCCCACAAAGCAGCTTCTCCGCCAACTACTAAACTTTTCTCCTCGTCAGTTCCTGATACAAGTAAAACAATGCATGCATTTTAATTTTTGGTTGGTATAGGAGAAGTTAATGATTCAACATTCAGTAATCTGTATCAACTTCTTTTCCTACCGTCAAAATTGGTTGGATCGCATTCGTAATACGTTTTCCAGTCTGGCCCGTAACTTATTCGACTGAGATACCAACATCCGGATAAAAGTACTTTATAACCGTTCTCGGTAAGCTGTTCAACGTAGGTTTCCCATGGCAGATAATCTGAATCCAAGGAAACGTCTTTCCAGACTTGAATCAGTGTGTCGCTGGCTACCTGTAATTTCATGTACGAAATGTCAGATTGATCTTATTTCATTTTTAATAAGAACAATTAAACTGTTTATTTGTTTCTGCAAAATTTATTACACGCGCGTTCATCGTGTGCAAACTAAATGGCCACGAAAGTTCAATGGTGGCTCACAATACGTACTTTTTATAAATCCGTAGATTCCTTTAGGAATTAACACATGGCACCCACATTCAAAATAAATTTAAACAATCGCACGCACCACTACTCCTTTATCAATTGGATCCTGCCAAATAATGTACTGGTAATCCAAGCTTCCCGTGATATTGACTATGCGATTGGCGTAGAGCGCCTCAAGTTGACTGTAGTCGTCAAAGTTATTATCGGACATGAATTGTGTGATATGTGGATTGCTTTTCCTGCATAAACAAATACAAATAATTATGTTGACTTAGCTTAGAGCATATGGATATGGATTTTCTGCGTAAAAAAGTTAGAAAATTAAATTTCTGCTGCTGCATGCAGCAAACAGGCAACATCAAACATTACTCACAATTTCAATTTTTTTTAGCATATTTAATTTGCACATGATTGTACAATTAAATATAGAGAAAAATATTTTTTGGTAAGCGTGTTTTTTGACATTCATCGCCTATTTTGGTCAAAATCGCTGGAAGCATCATGATCGAATTAAGCGGTTTTTACGTGTTTTCGGGGGGGAAATCAAGCTGAATGTAAAGTAATTCCAAATTTTAGTTACCAACAGTTGTAAGTAACCTCGTCCATTCCCAAATGTATGAAATTATCTTTGAAAACTGCTTTGACTTCTTCGATTAAATCGTGCATAAAACTGTAAACGTCTTCATTGGTTGGATCAAATATTTCCATTTCAGAGTACGACGTATATTTAGGTGTATATGGGTGCACTCCATCACCATAGCAGGGTGTTAATAAATCTAAAACGGAACCTTTCCATTATTTTCATCTTAAATGGCGTGTTTATTAAATTAAGTGTAATCCAATTTTTTTACTGGAAAGTTTCAGTATGCGCAAGGTTCTTACTTGAAAATGAGTTTCCAATTGCCCTGGTGTGCCCTGGGGAATCAAATTCTGGAATTACACGAATTCCCATCAGTCTCGCAGCTTCAATGATGTCATTGACATCTTCGTTCGTATAGATATGATTTCGCCAATATGCACCCTGAAAATGTAATGGAATATTTAAAGGCCAGTTCTTCAATCAAAATTTGGCCTGACTTTAAAGGGATGCTCGGTACCTTTTCTGATAGCTGGGGGTACGTTAGACTGACGTATGGAAATGACTGGTCGTCAGTGATATGCCAGTGAAAGACGTTCATTTTGTTGAATTGCATCGCCCTCTTCAAGCGTTGAGAAATAAAAACATTAGCGTGTTTTGCAGTTTGCATTTTTGTACTTAGTTTTTTTAATTAAAAATTATGCTGTAAATACAGTGAAACTTCTATAACTCGAACCTCCAAGGGACCAGAAAAAAAATTTGAGATATGGAAAATTTGAGATATAGAATTGCATTACAAATTATAGCACAGACTGCACTTTTATTCCTCCACATTAAAAATACATTACAGAACATAAACAGTATTACTTATGCAGAAAGAAATTGTCAATTCGAACTTGTTTTTTGGAATGGATAGCCTCATTTTTTAAAAATGAATCTATACTGCCTAGGGATGCAAAAACGTTACTTG
>JAQGAO010000065.1:0-54424 GCA_034697705.1 Ommatoiulus sabulosus | reverse complement strand
CATATGTCAATGTGAAATGATTTTCATTAAAAAGTGAAACATTCAAATTTGTTAGTCTTCTTTGATACCTTCCAACTGATATTGTAACCTGTCTAAATTAATATAACTTTTGATACCTTTATAAGCTGTTTCTTTTCCTCCTTCACTGTGACTGAAGCAGGCCCCTCAAACCGTAGTTTCCCATCATCCTTGCTGGTAAGCAAAGGTACTCGAAACTGCAACTTTTCTTCCGAAAGAATATCTTGCTTCTCTATAAAATTTACAAAATGAATTCTTTCATAGATTGATGCGATCTTTGTAACGGCAGCTTTTTAATTTCTTCTGGTACCTGCGTTTGTGCCTTACCTTGGGAAACATGGATACCCATACTTCCTTCCCCATCTTTACTCTCACCGGTATCACTAGGCGTTGTGGAATCCTCCTCCTTTTTTAATCCTGGTTTACCATTAGTTTCCAAATTTTCAATTAAACTAACCAGTTCGTCACGTTCCCTATTGTTAGTAAAATCAGAGATTGTTAGTAAAATCAGAAATTGCACATGAACATTTAAAACTTATGCAAAAAGATAAATTATGCTATGAAAATTATTAAAAACTAATAATTAAAACACAATATTTATTTAAACTATGGAACATCACCATGGGACTGATGGGAGTGATGTGGAAAAAAACAAAATTTAATTACACGTCTCAAAAGCTAACCTGGCAACAAGTTCCCATGTTTCTTCATCCTGATCTTCACAGTAGACCCGGAGATTAAGATCAACATCCAACTGAAGCCAATACAAGAGTCCTTTAAGGTCTTTACCAATAGGAAGAAGACGCAATTGTTCCGCAGACAATTTGTTGATATCCGTTTTGAACTTTGAAGCAAAATCAAACTGTGCTTCAAGGAGGCGCTGCAAGTGCATAAAATATATACACGTGAGCAATAGTTTTAAAATGAGGAACATTGTGATAGAATATAAACAATCACCTTTAGTAAACTAATCTTTACACCCAGCTTAGCCTTTTTGTAACCAAATCGCTCAATTTCCCAGGCATCCACTTTGGAATACCCATGGCAATACTGCAATAACAAGAAAATCACTATCAGAATTTACACAAATTTAGCATGTTCTCACTGCACAATCTCTATTAGAAGTTTACAATGAAGCCATTACTTTTAGACAATTCATGAACAATATTGGATATTTTGAATTCATTGACACTTTAAACCTTTCTGAAAGACAAATCTTCGAATATTTTGTTCCAATAGTCAACTGACTGGTTTATGAGTAGAACTACTGCTCAATATTGTACTGTGTAATGACTGAACTTATCACAATTTACAAGCTACATGCCAATGTATTTCAATTACAACTTTAGTTAATGTACACTAGGAAAAATTATCAAGGATTAATGGGAATTTTCAAAGCATGATACATGCAATGTACAATAGACCATGGTTACACATGAGCCAGTATCACGTGGCTTTTCAAAATGTGCCATTAGGTAACTTCTACCAATGCAATAATTAAAAAGCAGAATGCCTAACGTCCACAGTAACTACAATTCGGCACAAAAGAGTAAATAAGCAAAGTTATCAAAACTAGGATTTTTCTAGATTTACTTACCTTAACAAGGACTTTTTCCCATTTGTCTTGTGTAACCGACTTTTTGCCTGCTCGCCTTAGCAGTTTCACATGTAAATCGACCAAGTCTTGGTGTACTATTTAAATAATATAAGAAAAATAAAATCAGTTTTACTAATCCATGTCTGACGTGTTTTGTTTACTGCTAGGTTGTGCTGAAATTCGACCTCTTAATTGAGAAAATAGCCAAATGAATAGGTTTTGAAAACTGCAATTATTTGAGAGCCACCACAATCATAAGCAAGTGTAATATAATTAACCAATTGCCTAATATTCACAGTTACAGAAACTACATAATTAACAACAAATGTGGAAACAAAACATAATGGTGGTCATAATAGTCAATGATCACATTGAAGTAAACATGAGCGTTGGCATGATTTTATGAATTTCAAAAGCCACACAATAACAAATTGCCTTATTTTAGCGTGAATAATAGTGTCAATGTAAAAAATCTTATTTATCAACATGTTTATTGATAAAGAAAACAGCACAAAAGTTCAGTCTGTGGACAACGACTAACTTAAAATAAATGCCATTGTTCATTACACTGGCTGTTGAATGTGTTTGTAAGTCGTTTAACTAGAGTAGGCTACAGTATTTTGCGAGGAAACATAAGGAATTTATTTTCCTCTTTTAGCTTATTTTATCATGGGACATTTTTGTAAACAACGTCAATATTTGAATATTTAACCTTTCTATATCAAAGATACAACAATAAATTTATTATGAAGTGCGCCAAGTTCGCTTAAAACACGAAAAGTATATGTGAATAAATCAACACGATTTTGCGATCAACACACTTCAGAATTATTTCCAATAACTATTACTCGAAAATGCAATGCAAAAAATATTGCAGTGACTTCCATATAAACGTTTTAATTATATTTATTTATTTCAAGTCATTTGAAACTATTACATCCAAAAATCCACAAATGTTACATTTTAAAAATCATGATGAACCTTTTAAAATTATTTCTTGCACTAATAACATGTCCAGGAATGTGTAAGAAAAAGATGGATCACATAATAGCCGGAAATTACTGCTGGAATATTGCATTACATGTGATGATAGAATGTAAATGTATATAGTTTTTCACAAAATCATTTATTATTAACATTAACATTCCCCAAGTTAATGTTGTTGCATTCTGAATTAGTAAGAAAATCCAGCTTTGGAAAACTACAAAAAAACTAAAGTCAAGACAGTCGACCTGGGTTTCAAATGAATGTGTCTCTTGAATGTGTGATGAAACGTTTTACCACTCAGAAACCATGCTTGGTGATTAAAACAGGAATAGACATTAATAGGCTCACATGTACACAGAAGATACGCATATTATAGGCAATAAACGGTTACTGGGGAAATTCACGGACAGATTTAATAAAACGGGAATATATAATTTCCCATGCAATATAAGGATATTTAAATTGGTGATGAATTTTTGAATAATGATTCATTAAGCTCATCCTTAAATTAATTGGCTTAGAAATTGATCCAAAAAATCGAGAAAATCGTTTCCTGGACATCACCCCAAAGTGGCCGGCGACATTAATCATGCACCAGCTTTATCACAGTAAATTTTGCATCTTAATTAAACTTTCAATATTACAGACCAGAAACTACACAAGTAATGATCAGCCATGTTTTCCAACACAAACATGTTAACGAAAATATGCCTGCATATTTTACCAATCAGAATGTTTTCATATTACGAGGTCATATGCTAGCTCATTTTTTATGGCTCACCCTGTATTTCAGCCACTGTTTACTTCCCGGAGAACGAATATTAAAATTATAAAAAAAAGTCCAGCTTATAACCTTACCAAGAGAAAATTGAAAATTATAACTATAGGCTCTTTAAAGCAATTACGATTAATGATTGAAATTAAACAACTATGCCCAATCTTCGGGTCATCGTAGGTCAATCCAAAAATTCTGTAGACTGTATAGACTACAAGTAGCTAAGCTATGTAAACTGAACTGTTCAGTGCTTGAATAATGGCGAATACATCCATCAACGTCGCTGTTAAATAATGAAAACAGCAAACTTTTCTAAACAATAATAATGCCATTTCTATAAATCGACATATCCGTTCATCTGATATCTATTTTTAATAGAAATGAATTTCATGCAAATGAGCATTTTTGACAGCACCGCGCCTATTCGAATCTCAGCCCTGCAATATAAGCCCATATTTAATTCCCTTCAGGTGACCTAGCTGGTACTAAGGGCAAATATTTGACAGTGCTTACGGGCGAATCCGCGCTTTATACGACCTGATGAAATTTCCTAATGAATGCACTTCGAATCAACACCGATAAAGCAGTGTACACAATACACAATGCCCACTTAATGCATTGTTAAAATCTCAACCAAATGCTTACCATTTCTGGTATCTTCCAACATTTCTTGTAAAGCGACAATTGTGAATCCCGGAATTCCGCAGGAGTCCCCGAATTTTTCTAAAAATGAACAGATAACAGCAAAATTTGGATCGCTATAAACTGACTCCTCAACGTTCGCCATTTTGGAATGGCTGACCTCAAGCGTTACATAGGTCTAAAGCTGAAAAGCGGTTTTAGCCTTTTCTAGTAAAACTCCTTGCGTAATCGAAACAATAACACTTATACTAATATCTTTAAAAACTTTTAAAGCAGAAATTGTACATTTTATTAAACAACAAATAGATATTTTGAAAGTATTTCTTGATTCACGATAAGGAAAATGCATAGACGCTATTGCCACCTGGTGTTTTTGAAGGCAGCAAGGCCCGTTAGCGACGCATTAAAAATTGCGGGAATTTCAAAATTATGAACATTGAAATTATTATAGCGCCGTTCCAAATATAAAAAGAAAACAAAGATAAAACCTTCCCCGGCTACATACTATTTTCAAGTTTTAGCAAACTTACAAATCAATTCAACTAGATATATATACCTACTGTCAACAAGAAAATGCCATGTGATGGATAATAACGCCCAAGGATAAACGGCCCAAGATTATCAGAATGGCCACTGATTGCACTCTCAAAATCCTGCAAGGTATCAATGGATACAATTAAAATTTCAATATTCAAATAGTAAATAGGATTACGTGAAGAACAGCTTATTCTGATGTTATTTTGATAACTTTTTTTTCAATCCTCTTTCAAATTGCAGTATTTAAAATATACCAAAACAGCAGGCTGTGAAGTACTATAAACAATATAAGCCATGTTATAATGAATTCAATTTTACAGTAGATTAAACGTGCGAGTGAAAAAGTTGTTACACAAAGTAATTGTACGCAGATTTTAATATATTTGTTATATTGTATTTTCAATAGAGTACCAAAAGATGATAAAAATTGAATTACATCTTTTACGACAGACAGATTCTAGCAATAAGATTATCCTTAGTTGATACAATGTGCCATTGCTCTTGACTGCCACTTTCATAACCTACCTTTAGTACACTTCACTAGTTCTTTAAATCTTTAATATATATATATATGAAACAACGGAAAAGTGAAATGAATAGTGTCAACATTCATTTTATTTTTAAAAAATCAGAAACAGTCAAGCGTTGAAGGAAAACCCTTCAAAATCAATATAAAATGCAACGAAGTATAGCAAGAGACAATATATAACGCAGCCACAAAAATGATACTCAAGAAGCTGTTGCTAGAAGCCAAAAATGAGATGGTGTGAAAAACAAATCAAGCGATTTTATTTTGTTATCAAGAAAACATTGCCATTCAAAAGCAAAACAGCAATTAAAAGTACTCAAGTTTTGGCGAAAACTTTGCACGACATCATTCAGTTATTCATATTACAAATCAAATTTGTTGTTCATACTAACTTGAATGAAATAGTACAATAATATTAAATCTTAAGACCAACTTAGCTTAAAGCATTAAGCTGTTAAATAAAGTTCAAACATTATTTCCCAATAATGTCATATTAAATCCATGAGATTTCAATATGATAAAGAATACCCAATAAACACAAGAGTGTTGGGCAAACGTCATTTTCATGTCAGACTGTTGGGGAATGCGGTCGTCATGACGTATGACAGGAATAATGCATTGGCCCAATACTAGTTGGCCGATAGAAAATTTTGCGACGTTTGCCCAATGTGTGATGATGTTCTTTTGGCCAACAGCATGTTGGGCCAAATTTGTTTAAGATGTCAGGCTTTGGGCAAAATATTGCAGCAAGTAACCTGACATCTTGCCAACATTGGCCTACCTTAATATTTTGGCCAATGTTGACGTTTTTGCTGTTGGCATGATGTTGGCAAAGTGTTGGCATATAGTGCAGTTTTTTATGCATCGGATAGCTCAGTGGATAACGTGATGTTAGGTTGCAGGATCGAAACCGGGTAAGGTCTGACTATTTATTTCATAACGAATCCTGTCTATGTATGTTATTTGCAGATAAGATTCCAGTATTAGAAGTCTCTCCAGCTGATAACTAAAGTGAAATGTTATTTTTATTATGTAATTATTATGTCTTTCAGCCCAATGTTGGGCCAACGTTGGTGCAACATGTTGTTCCAATGTTGGGCCAACTAGAAATAAAACAGCATTTAGCCATTGGCAAAAGCGGACATGTTCCTTCATGTGGCCAACAATGCAAACCAACACTCAAAAGATCCTTTGCCAACATGCCAAAAAAGCATTGGCCAATGCTTCTTGTGTTTATTGGGTAGTATCTAAATATTTGCAGTAGCTGATTTTACTCTATTGCATTACATTGGGCACACTGCAAATGATTCTTCTTTCAATTTACTGAATGATAATAGTTGTAAATTTACGTTTTATTTTTCATATTTGTATCAATCAAATGTTATGGTAAAAAGAACACACGACTTAAAATTCCCGAGGAATAATGATGATACGCATTGATGAACTTGAAAAAAAAAACGTTTGGCAGTTTAAATATGGCGCATTGAGATGTATTGCATTGAGGTTCTATAATAAAACCAAATTTAAGAATTCAGAAAGAATCATTCATAATAATAAAAATTTAAAAATTTCCAAGCAATTCCATTTTTTAGCTGCCCCAAAATGCAATAAGCAAAATTGTTATGAATGAACTAAATCTTTTTCAATAGAGAGGCTGGAAAAGGAAGCCCAATATACAGAAGGACTTAGGATTTTATACTCTTGAAATTAAGGGAATCCCAATCTACATAAGAGTATGAATGTCCAGGCAAAAATTAAGTGATTCATGAAAGCTATACATGAATCTAAACACAATGTGCTGAACTTTAAATGCTAACTTAGCATTTCTATAAGTAAAATTATATCATGACAACTGAACAAATGTGGAAAGTAGGCCTACCATAAAAATCATAAAAAAAACACATGCACTTCACTTTCAGCATTCAAATAATAGTAAGAATTAAATTAAATTTTTCCTTAAGCAGATAATCTGGCCTTTTTATAATTGTTGAAGAAATTATTCTGTCTGTGCATACATAAAGTTAACCAGTGAGAATTTAATAACATCTCCTAGGATAATATAAATGGTGTTTAAATGACCAAAAATAATTTCAAATCAGTTTATCATCACTTAAAGTTGCTATTGGCTCAAAAATTCAAACTTGCACTGAACAGACTTTAAACAAATTGCCAATCCATGATAGATGTATTAGAAACCATCACTTTAAAACGCTTCCATTAGAAAGCGATTTCTTCTTGCATGTCAAGTGACACTCAAACCTGAAGACTGGGGGTTTAGCCAGTAATTGAGCGCATCATTTTCTTCTTTGGCAGGCAAATTATTTACAAAAAATACACATTATTCGTACTGGATATCAAGTAATTAACATAAATACACACCAGGCAACTAGCACCATCATCTCGATAGTCTCACCACAGTAGCAAATTGTACACTTTGTGACAAATACAGGGAGATCTAGTGTGGATGTACTTCTTATAGCACAGAACTCACCTTAAATGAACATAGTTGCTGTTTAGTCTGAGTCAGATTCAGTCTGTGTACCAGTGGTGCTTGTCGTGGGAAAAACAAGT
The DNA here is from genome assembly GCA_034697705.1 of Ommatoiulus sabulosus. NCBI lineage: Eukaryota > Metazoa > Arthropoda > Diplopoda > Julida > Julidae > Ommatoiulus > Ommatoiulus sabulosus. The sequence goes on along the minus strand of JAQGAO010000065.1, from coordinate 46,768 downwards.
CTTGTAAAGGAAGAATGGTGGAAACTCGGTCGGCGGGCCAATACCCTGGCTACAATATCACGATAAGCTCGGCGTGGTATTGAAGCAGATGGCTGTGTTGTGGGCTTCACCCAGCATGGGTCCATACACGACCTAGGAGAAACGAAGACGTTGAGTACATTTCGAACATATCTGCTATTAAACATGTGTGCTGACAATTGAATTACACTGCCAATATTCTCATTTCTTGTCAAATGAAGTTTGCTTTGAAAATAGTACTTCAAAGTCTTCTGTATTATTTCCATATATTTCTTCATTCTCTGCTACAGTGAAATATTGATAGTGCATTGATCAGTGTTGATTCTTTTCTACATCAACAATCACTTGTTAGACTCCTATCATAAACACCTTGTAAGAAATATGAAGGAAATGAAAAGCCAGTTATCACCTCCCCATGATATTTACTTCAAATTTTGAATGCAAGTCAATTTTCAAAGTTAAAGGAAAGTTTCTAACGTAAGAAAATCGTTGTAATCAGTTGAGATTGCAAGGTCATACCCAATCATATGCAATACCATAAGCATTATTTGCACATTGTCATAAAGCTTTACTGGACATGTGATTCCATGATTCTGCAAATGGATATAGAAGTAGCATGAAACTGACCCTTAAAACTTTAGAAAAATTCTTACTATCTATGCAAAACCACATTTGCCATTTTTTTTCTAAAGGTGCGAAGAAAAAGCACAATGTTTGAAGATTATTCAAAAATCCACAGGTCATATACCATATTCAACTCGGGGTCCAAACAAAGAAACATGAAAGCATAAATGAAAAAAGGGATAGACCATAGTCAATGTCCTGGCATATGCATGAAACTAACTTCATGTAAAACACAAAAATCACAGACAACAATTCAATGAATAGACACATATATGCAAGTACCACCCTCATCTTAGCAAAAGCTTTCACAATTTCTTTCGAAAAAAAATATACCAAAGCATACTAGAAGCTAGTATTAATGGCAAATTCTGATCAAACCACTACCTAGCATATTTTTTTACCTAGGCCTGCATATTCGTAGATCTCCCCTATTGGTCCCATAAACTAATCCCTCTCCAGGAAGTGGAAGCCATCTCATCGAATTAAGACTGACGTCAAAACGATTTTCTCCACGAAGCTCCACTGTTCTCACATGCTATAAGCAGTCAGAATAAAAATACATTTAAAAAACAAGAGGCAAAGATTGATAATTTTGAGATAACATCTAAAAATGGCACATTGAAATATTTTTGAACTCATTGATGAAAAACCCGAGCAATTGTCCAATAAAATTGTTAATGTTAAAATAAGTACTACGCTATAATACCCCAAAAGATTTCACACCAAAACTTCACATTTACATATTATTTAAATGAGGAGAAATGTGTTTTGAAATTGTCCGCATTGCAAGTGTTCTAGCCATTCGTCATTATGTAAACAAAGTAATCCCACTTATGTTTGGTGAGATTACTTACTGAGCAGTAAATAGATGCAGTTCATAGGATGGTATACATAAATTTAAAGGGGGCATTAGTGTTACAAAACAGGTCTTGGTATCCCTCAGTTAACTCAGGGAAATGGAAATAATTTTAATTTATTTGCTGTTAATATGCATTAGATCACAATTTTTCAATATGGGCACATTATTTAAACTAAATATCTAAAGTAAAGCGTGCCAAAATATCTTGAATTCATAATATATTCTAAAACAAACCTGCAAGTATTCTTTTTTCTCATCTCGACCTTCGACTAACTGAAGAACTTGGCCAATTATCTAAAACAAAACAAGCTGGGTGCTGGTGAAACGTAATAAGAATGCTACTTTAAACGAACACAATGTGTAAAAGTTTTTTGCAGATCAAAGTGGTTTTAGAATCAGATTCATAAAAGTAAGCAGTTCATATATTTTGTTTCATCTGGCAAATCCAACTCAATATTAGAAAATTAAGACACGTATTTACGAGGTATTTCCGGAACATACACACTAATTGACCTATAATAGCTAATTTTTAAATTGGTAATTTCGGATTCATTAATAAAGATCCATGAGTCAGTCATCAGCAACTCTCTTCAGATATGATTTAAACTGTCGAAATCAGACTAATCACAGAATTAAATAGAGAATCTTCAACCCCATCTTGGTTGAATTAAGATCTTAAATCGTATTTCATTTTCTTTGGAAGGATCATTTTGTTCTCTAGTTTTGTAGCATACTAGATACTACTGACAATTACAATTAATCTATTGAATTTATAATACAATGTCTACATTTTGATATCAAGACATCAATTTGATTTAAGCTGACAGTAAAACATGTTTCATAATTAGGATGATAGCCAAACAGACCGGCATCATGGTCATGGAACACATAATTTTTTAACTAAAAGTAATTTATTGCATCAACGATAAATCACTGCGTTCTATAAATCAGTATCCAATGAATTCTGTAGCATGAAAAGCATCCAAAATGAAATGAAAACTTACCAATTTTCCACTATGTGAGGCCAGGGTGCGTCTGTTTGAACCAAGACCAACAAGAGCATATCGTCCCAAAGGTGAAAGACTAATTGAGATCACACTCGAACTAAAACTCCATAGATAGAGGCACTGGCCAAAATTATCAGGTTGCAAGGAATGTACAGCGAGAAGAGTGGATGTGGGAACACTGCTTGGGACTAGAGTTGCCAACAACCGACCATCAGCAGAAATTTCAATGTTGGCATCATTTTGAATAAGGCATTCAGGAACCACAACATTAACTTGTGCTGGAAACAATTCACCATTTCCATTAAACAAGTGTCATATATAAATATATCCAGACGTTCAAAAAAATGTGTAAAATAATTAAAGTTCTGTTAAAAATAGATCAAGGAGTATTTGATTTAATGTAAACAAATTACTTTATGCAGTGTATGCATGCCTTATGAGACGCATCAATGGATTTCAGGTTGCAAACTAAATTTATGAATTACAGAAAATAAGGTTTTGTTGCAGTCTTCAAATACAGAATAAATTTATTCTCCTTGCAGAATTATGTTACCCATTTTATCATTTTAGTCAACGTCCAAGAAATCATACTTTTATGCACGGGACAATCGAATGGGTGCACCTATATGTTTTTACTCACAATTGCTGATATCCGGTATTTGGAATTTGGTGAAATCCCAGCATTGTATTCGATAAGAGGCCCGGGTGACTAAAATTGGATCGGACAAACCAGAATACAAACCTGAAGCTGAAAAATACTTTCAATGTTACAGCAGCGCTGGACTGATTAGCACCAAAGGCTAAGCACGTTTCAAACATTAATCCTGTTTTTAAAAGTACATGCAAATGATCTAGCATTGGCAATAATAAAAATGGTATTTTCTAAAATGCATTGTTAAAATGCCAAAAGTGTTCCTGTTACCAACAGTAAACTTTTGAATTACTATAAAGAAATAGATTTAATAAAAGTAAGCCTAACTTCCATAACAACCTGCTAAAATCTGACAAGAGTATAACAAAGAGTTTAAACAAAAGATTTTGAAAATAACAAATAATTAGCACACAAATCTTATTTTGCCTAACTAAACGAACATACTCTGATATAGACATCTGATGAGGTTAATCGTTTGAGTGATAAGTTGGATAAAGAAGACAATACTGATTGAATTACGAACGTTATGAATTCTAGAAGAAAAAAAAACTAAGAAGCGTTCTGACTTACCTGAACGAATATTCCATAGATGATTCCACCAATATGGATACCATGATGCTGGAAAATTGGGAGAAGGATGTGCTGAAGGAGACGAATCGGCAGCTGTAGTAGAACCAGGCATCCCATCAGACATCGAGGATGCACCATTTGTTGACCCAAGTAAGTTGAGTAGTTCCTCCAAAATAGAACGCAGGAGTTGTTCTGTGCTGGATATATTAAGAGGAGGATCCTGCGTTTGTGGTCCTCTGCCTCTTGCTCCATTTCGTCCACTCCTGCCAGCCTCTCCCTCTAAATTGTTACTGACGTTTGAAGCCTCACTAGGCCGATTTTGAAGGCTAAGACTTCGTGTCATCGCAATTGAGGTCCGTGGGCCTGAGTCTGGGAAGCCAGAGCGTGGGCTCTCAGTTGAGAGCTGCACAGAACTGGAAGCCCGCCGAGGCTGGGAAAAGGCCGACTCAGATGCTGCAGTGTCCTCTCTTGGGGTTGTTGTGAGCATGTGGCGGAAGGCGGCCAATTGGTGGGTAGTAGAGTCACTGACTGAGTGCCAAGACATGGGATTCAGACGGGATACGGATGGGGCAGAGGCGGTCGAAGTGGAAGGTGGAGATGTGGAACTTGGTGGGTTTCTAAAAATAAAAAAATAAAATTTAATTCTTTGAAGAATCCATAATCAAACACAATTTTTAACGTTCGTTCACATTTTCGATCGTTTGATTTTTGATTCTTGTAAAATTTACCAATGGGAAGGATTAAACATTACGCAAAAATATGAGACGGATGGCAGACAAGGAAAAAATCTTGAATTTAGAATTCTTCCTTAAAACGTAAAGTATTCTCAACCATTTTTAGCATTGTGATATTTATGTATTCTTAATTTTCCTCCATATTGCCATTTAGAAATATTATGCATTTTGTTGCTGCTAGATGGCCAAGAGTGTCTCGAGAACAACGTGGCCACTTCGTTTCAAGTTTCAATGTATAATTTAAAAAGCAATAGTATTATTTGAACTAAAGGTGTGCAACTCTGTTGCAACTTGTTTCACTTTGAAAGGTCGTTCGATTTATGAGTGGGTGCATAACTTACCATGAACAATTTTGGTATTAAATTAGAAATATAACATTAAATATATATTTAATGTGGTCAAATTCACATTTTTATTAATGCTTAGCTAAATTGCCATAATTATTAGTTTTGTTGTTTTTTCTCTCCTTTGTAAAAAAACTTTGAAACTATTCAAATATATTGATCAAACCACTAAGCCACATTTTTCATTAACTGAACTGCAGAATATGCTGTGGGTTCAACTCATCTTACAGATCTTGAAATACTCAACAGAGGTTATAAAATTATACAAAACCTTTGCCGACGTGCCTCTGGTCGTTGTATGGATGAAGCCCATTGAGCGTGCATAGTTCTTCCTGCCAAACGAAACAAACAAACAAATTGCGAATAAACGAAAGACCACTTTCGCATGAATAAATGGGAATTGCGTACCATTTAAAATCACCAAATGAGTATGTTTCAATTTATTCGAAAATATTTCTGGCATTTTTCAAGTGTAAGCAGTTAATAAAATTATATTTAGGATTTTCTGGTTAGAAGCTTAACAAAACATTTAAAAAAATTATTCTATTCTAATCTTTACCCTGCAATCAGCACATAGTACCATTTGGCAGGGGAATCATTTTACAAATTAAGCCAGACTAAACAGCCCCCATGATAGACCCCCAACATCACCTTGGGACCTTAACGAAGAGGACGGGATAGGAAAGGTATACGGTAATGGCCGATTTAATATAGGAACCAATCTTGCATTCGCCGGGGGCGATCGTGGGAAACCATGAAAAACCACAATCAAGGATAGTCGACATGGGAATCTTACCCATGTCTACCGAATGAAGGCGAGAACGTAATAAAAAAAAAATTATCTCTTACCAATGGCTTCAAGAGCAGTTGTCCTAAGAGCAAGGATATTGGTATCTAAAGTTGCCAATTCTAATAACGTCATCAAAATACTGTGAATCAAGCGAGCCTTTATAAATGATATAACAACATTATAATGGATTCTCACGACAGCAAACAGCGAATAATTTGGATAAAGATCTATTCACCATTCCTCGTTCAGAAACATCATTCATTTGATGCATGATGCTAGTATGCAGCATGTCTTGAAGCTGAAGCAAGGAAACCATAGCGACAGCGATGTGACGCCTAGCATCACGATTTGGCTCGCCAGAAGTTCCATACCTAGCCATGGTTCAAAACAAAAATTACTACCATTAGGTTTGAACAAATGACCAAAAAATTGAAATATCAATACAGATTTCCACACATGAAGGACATGATGACATTAAACAAACTGCATGCCATAAAATTACTATAAACGCATCGACTTACTGTAAAGAAGAATGCTGAAGTGAAATGGCAAGTGTTTCATATTCCCTCCAAAATGTAAGTAAGGAGTAAACCAGATTTGCATCTGATGCATTACTGCTGGCTAAATTATCTGAACTTCTGCTTCGAAGCATTAGCAACTCACGTAATCTCTCACATATACGTGTATATCGCACCCTCATTGAACGCAAATTTTCTTGCAACTCTTGAAAACTGAGTAATTAATAAACAACAGACTTTTACTCTAACATTCCAAAAATTGTAAATTAAGAGAGCAATCTATTTAGAACAATTTACTAACTAAACCAACCTTAACCTAGAAGATCCTTCACCATTCGAGCTCTGGGGTTCATTCCGGAAGTTGAAATTGGATTGACTGCTGGATGCTTCCGAATTTGGGTCAAAACTTCTACTTCTTTCAGTTCGAAGAGGGTATCCCCCCCTGAAAGACTAATAAAACGTGTTAAATATTTTTACTGAATTTATTATTTATTAGTTCTTAATAGATCACTTACATTTTGGTATCCTATATCTGCAGCATAATCTCTAGCCATGCGTAGAGCATCGGCAGCCGTGGGTGATGGAGGTTGCTCAACAGGATCAACTGCAGATGGGGGAGCCTCATCCTAGAAATAATACAAAAAGAAAAACGAAACTTGTAGTAATCAAAAATCCAAGTTTCAAGGAACATATTAATTGTAGTTCATCTTCGAGATGTACTACATAATATAATGTACTTTGCAAAGTCATTTTTTTTAGATTTTCTGACAATATAATTCTGCCCTCCAAAAGGCAGCATCAGTGTTGTAGAGCATATGCAATTCCAAGTGGTTACCCTATTTCCAGATGCTTGAGACTGCAATTCTTGAAGTCTCTGAAGCAGTTGCCGGTGTTGCTCATTCAGCATAAATAAGCGCTCATGTAGACTACTTTCCTCTTGTTCTCTTTCCCGCGTTGCCATAGGACGGGCTTCCTCTCGAAGGCGGTAAACAGCAGACACATTGGCAATCCCAGTGAAAAGACGATGACCATATGGATCAAATCTCACAAATCTAAATAAATACCAATAGAGAAAAGCAAATATTTCGAACATGATTAATTTCAGGCAATTGAATTGAAAGCAAAAAAGTACAATTAGATAACTGAATAAATGACAGGGAGTGCAAATATGTTATGGCAATTGAAATTCAATAATTCTTCAGGGCTATTTCTGTATTTCATACTTTTTACAATTTACTATTTATGTTAATTTGCCAACATTGATCTGTAGTAGGCTACTCAACTTATGGACACTAATGGATGACGAAAAACAACGCTTTCTTGACACATTGTTTCACCGTATTTTACAAGTCAATACGTAATTTTAGAATGTACCAAGAATATGTGGTTCTTCACCGTCCAGTAAAGCGCCGCAGCTTAGCATTGGCAAGAGATTGAGGAATGCAAAAGAACGGTCCGATTGGCTAAATGGTATATTATCATTTATGTTGTAAAGAGGTAAATATCAACCCAAGTCACTCTACTATTTTACTAATCTGCTGAAATGGGGAATTTCTAGGTGTTACCAGGGGTGAAAAGGAAATTATTTTTATCTTCATATCATTAAATTTGTCTCCGTTGAAATGTGCAACATACCTGACACGTTCTTTATCTGTGGCTGTCTTGCACCTAGCAAATGGCTGTGACTGACACCAGTTCCAAAAGTACACCATGTTTGTTGTTGCAATGACCAACACCTGGTCTAAAGGATGAAATGCCAGTGAAGCAATGGCACTGCTTGTTTCCGTTGTCCATATTTCACAACCACCATGAAGATCCCATACTCTAACTTCTCCACCTAGGCAACCTGATGCCAAAATGTCATTGTATGATGGGTGGAACGTTAGGCACCATGGAGTGCGAGGATGCCCTTCCAGAGTATGAAGGCACTTGCCAGTTCTCACATCACTAACATATATTCGATGGTTACCATGAGCCGATGCCACCTTGGTGCTGGAAGAATAAAAATAGAAAAAAAAATGATATTTTATTAACCTCATGAAGTGTTTTTGAAGAATCTGTTACTAAAATAAGCAACTGCATTAACGTGAGTTTATTATTAAAACAATGCATCAGAATAAATGTGTTCAAAAGGGCTTTTAAAAGCAAATGGGATAAATCCTAAAGAGGAAAATGTTTTACTCTAAGATGTCATTGAAGCTATAGCATTGTATTGGATGAAATTTTACCCATTTTCAAGACAAAATAACATTCATGCCACTTACCCATCAGGGCTAAATGCGACGAGAAATGTTGAACGCGTGTTTTCCGGGAGTTGACAACTCTGAAAGAAGCAGTTGATATGAATTCTGAATAAACTGAATACAAGTCACTAATTTGTTTAGACCAATAACCTACAATTTCTTCCATTTCGCAGGAAGCTGCCTTTTCTTCTGCAGCTGCCATCATCTCTTTACTCGCCATTCCACTGTGCCATTTGTTGAAATGTGTTTCTCTGTGCATTGCCAAAGTGGCCACATTCTGGTAACCTTTATTCATCTTAACAAATGGGATTGATGTATCTTGAGTAATCAAATAAAACTGCACATGAATATTTTGCTTAAAATTTAAGTATTATTTTGAATTTCTTAAATACATATGCAATTTGATATGAAAGAGGTAAAAAGTATGCATCCACTGAATAACAAACTAACATTTTGAAGGCGATCTAAAGAACCATGATTTAATGGTACATAACTGGTAAACAGTTAATAATAAAGTATAAATTTACGAATAGTTCAATTGTAAAAGATTGGCAAACCATAACATAGGCCTACTGGTTTAGATGCACTACCGCCATTAAAAATCCCAATAATTCGATAAATTCAAACTTTTCATTAATCAAAATAACCCTTTAAAATAAGTTTAGCTCGGATTATGAAGGAACTACTTCCCATGTATAGCAAAAATTTAAGAGAATCAAGGACATAAAAAGCAACAAATTAAAAAACCATGCTGGGGTTTGTTGTTTCTTTGTTTGTGGATTTTTAATGTTGGTCTATTTCTGCTTCGAGGCTAACCACCAACGCCATGGGATGTGCCAACGTCACCTACCTGGAAATTTTGCCTACAAAGGGGGACTTCTACCCCCCAAGAGGAATCTTTAACGTGTAGAGAGCTAACGGGATCTACACGGGACCTCAGTTTAAACTCTCATTCGAAAGAGCCGACGCTCAGAGAATTTTGCACATCCTCAAAATTCTCACAGACCTCGACCGGGGAGCAAACCCCGCAACCTAGGGTCGAAAGACAAGCACTAAATCACTCGACCATCGGTGCCGACCCATGCTGGGGTACATTGATTATTAAAAAATACTTGAAAATAGATTTGTTTTTTGAAAGGCTCATTGATTAGTACAAATTATTAAAGAAATTTCCAGCAAAAGGAGAAGTGCTGCATACTGTATGATAGCTAAAGTGAGTATAGAAGTGCAAAAGTCCACATAGAAGCTGAATTATTTCAATTTTATTTAAATATTAATGTACATTTTATGGAATGTATTATTATTATTAAAGGTAATCTGGTATGCAATAGCTACTAAAAAACATACAGTTGGAAGGGGGAAAAGGGGGGGGGAGAATTATGCAGACTTAGTAGGCCTACATGAAAATTGTTGTTCACAGGTAAATTAAAGTAAGTACATTTTTCAAAGTATGCGTAGGGCTATTACATGGTTTATGTAGCAACCAACAAATACTTCCACACAATAAAGAAATAAGTTTTAAATTAATAAAAACGAATTTGCTTCTGCAAAAAAGTGGGTATAAGGCGAAGATTTAATTTCATGTCAGCAGGTCTCTATATTCCAATTTACTAATAAAATTGTGTGTTTTAGAGTAATGATACAACACATCCACATATGTTCTAGTAGTCATGGTATACCTTCAATAAAATGAAGTCCTGTACGTATGCCATACAGCCTCAAAACCATATACACTGCCACCTCCATGCTAAACTATATTAAGTTTTGAGAGTTAAACTTACTCATGGCCATTGTCTCTTTTTATCTGCATTATGTAGAATATTTCTGTTAGTTTATGGTGTCTACACATTCTTCACTAATGTTAATTAATTGCCACTATGTGTGCAGTAAACACCTATGAAACTAGTCTTTGAAACCAGAAATCAGAAAACTGCCATATATTAGGCTACAGGGTTAATAATAACGTACATTTTAGTGAAAAATGGACTCAATTTAACTTACCTGTGAGTTAATTAACAACAATTTTCATGCTGCTCATTTCCAACTGCAGCTTTATTTATTGATAGGCTACTGAATTGACATTTTTCATTTTTGGGAAACAAAATTAGAATTAATAGTTGAGCTAGCTGGTACCACGAAAACACCCTGTGAGTGCATGCATGCACACTTTTTGGTACTATATTTAAGCCATTAAATTGAAAGAATTATCTAGCTAAAGTTAATGTAGCCTACGCAAGCTAGAATATTATTATAATGTAAATGCAGTGCATGCATATATCAGCCGAACATTATACTGTATATGGTCGCTCAATATAATTAATATACTGCTTAGATAATTTCGTGACCCTACGCCATGATTATAATATTGTGCCGATCCTTGATACATAGAATCAAGGTACGTACGAATAATAGCATTTTTAGAAAGAAAAAACTTTATAAAATTTCAACTAACGTACTGTATACAGTATACACCAATGTGTCCTAGGATCGACGGATATACTGATCGAGACTGCATTGTGTTATATCCCAATTACCTTTAGTTTACACTGAATGTATTGCTGAATACATTATTGGGCGTCTCAAATCAAAATTTATGAGAATGCAAAACATGAGGAGAATAAAAAGACTGGCAAATGTTGAACGTTCAGAACCTTGTTTATACAGTCCATACCAAGAAAATGTATATCTCTCAACTAGTACTGAGTATTCAAACTTACCTATTTAATATTCACCTTAACTATGTATATATCTTCAATTTCTCGTGGTAACAAATCAGAAATCATTTGGAGGCACCTAATTCTTATATTTTGTTTTTAAATTCCACAAAACTCCATGTTTTCATCAACGATTTCACTCTCATCGCGCGGAGATTCAGACGCATATTTGCGACGCGATAGTATTCAGTGGTACAAGATTGAAGCCGGTCTATTGTAAAAAAAATGTCAGCTGCGGCAGCCATATTGAGAATCGTTTATATAAGTATCTGCCTGTGTTGAACAGGGATTAATCATATTTTTGAGCTATACAAAAAGGAATAATGCCCTAAATAGGGTATATTTACTAATTAAAAGGCTAATGGCCCAGATGCTGATTTCTGAATGGAAAGAAATACCTTCATAGTTATAGCAGCCAGTCAGAAAACGAAAAACAAAAAGAACTTGGTGCCACATACCGTACTCCTGGAAAACATTGATAGTCGGAAATTTCAATGTCTAATTAATTCACCCAATTAATTGATTTATAGTTAATCGATCTTCACACCATATTCCTTATAAATCGGTCAAAAATCCCCCTGCCAAACCTCCTTTGTACAGTATACTGTATGCAGTTGCATTATACATGTACTCTGAAGCCACTATCAATGGAAAGGGAGGGGAATTATAAACAATGTTAAACTATACTGTACATGCAAATATAAAAAATCTTTACCAGACTACTTAAATACAGTATTTTTAACACATTCTTCACCAGCTCTAGGAATTGGTCATTTAAAGTCTCCACAGGGTCAGTCATGCATGACCATAGGAATTTTTGAAAAGAGATCTGCATGTACATTTCAAAACTGATTTGGTTGCCAATTAAATTGATAATGACTATCTTGAATATACTGTAGTGTACGTGACTGAAAACAAACACAGAATTAGAAAATCGTATTATTAAATATGCCGTGCAAGGGGTGGTAGCATTCTCGCCTTGCATTCAGTAAATGCCGGTTCGATTCTTGGGTGTTCTAACCCGATTTTGGTTTTTCATGGTTTCTCATATAAATCCCCAAGCGAATTACGTCCTCCTCAGAGAGCAACGGGCACTGGCCTCATGGTTGATGATGATGATGATTAATATTATTATTAAATATTGTGATTAATAAACAGGATAATTAATATGATAATCAATTATGAACAGTAAATTCAAGAATATAATTTATTATATGTTACCAGAAAAATAAACTAAAACCAGTAGGAAACCACTTGAAAGAAATAATGCTATTCAGTCTGTTTGCTTTTTAAATTGTATTCACACATTTAATGTTGTTCTCAATGTAATAGAGAAAGCTGTTTAAAAAGCATTGTGGAACTTTAGCGTCGTCATCATCAATGCAACAAAACTAATCACATTATCAAATTAATGAACCAAATTTTGAATAATTAAACTTGAGTACATGTGAGTACTTTTAGATAACAAGTCCAAACGAAAAATAAACAAAAATTTTTATAGAACTAATTGATCCAGTTCTATTAACAACTCATCTTCTTTGCTAATTTTCTCCAGCTGATTCTTTTCCAGTTGCTTTCCAGCAATTTGCATCTCTTTCAGTTTACTAATTGCATCCAATTTCTAAAATTATATTAAAATTAAAACTATTAACGTGCATACATACTCAAGTTATGAATTACAGTATTTTAATTGAGAATTTTAATTTGAGCATTGCCTGGTCAATGATACTAGTCAATTTATACTAGTGATTTACAATGCATTTCCTGAAATTTTCAAGATACACTACTGCATTAGGTTTTTATTTCAGCATTGAAATTTAAATTATTGAAGTAAAACAGAAACAATTTTCATGCACATTATTTATACTTAATGTACCACTAGGTTTAAAACATATTAGCATATTTTTAAAATTATTAAAAATAATTAACTCAAGAAAACGTTTACACACCTTTTGTATGTTCCTTATCTTCTTTTCGATTTCTGGATCAACTTCAGCAGAAACAGCAGCCACAGGTATACGTGTGGGAGTAGTCTGGAGTTCAGCTTGAGGGACATCCTTTAAAATTTAAAATGTAATAAAGAATCAAAGATGATCTTCAAATAAAAAGACAAATGTGAAAAAAAAAATTAAATCATTTCCAAAAGATAATTTATTTACCAATGCTTCTGGTTCTTGCTTAGCAGTTTTCTTTGATTCACGTTTCTTCTTGTTTTTTAATGCTGTCTTTGACATTTGTGCTAAAATAAATAAATAAAAAAAAACTGCGTTTAGGTACTTATTCAGTTAAATTCACCATGATGTTGACTGGTTCCATCTAGAGTAACACTACAATCATACTTGGATTTGCTTGCTTTAAGTTAGAAGCTTTCTCAAAATCGTCACGAAGTTTAAAAGTATTAGGCAAACCCCTTGCAGCTGGGGGTCGATAAGCCTCTTTGGAAGCTGAAACAATAGCAAATAAATTCTAAAACAAAAAGCAACATTAAAATATGCAAGTATTTTATGCCAATTTAACAAATTACACCAAATAAATAGATGAAAATAATTGGGCTATAAAATCATGTTAACAGAACAAAATTATCATACCTTCTGGTTGCGAAGAAGCAATGCTCGGCACAGGTACATGCACTATCTTTTTTTCAGAGAAAGTACCAGTTGGGAATGGTCGCCAATGAATTTCCCATAATTCTTGTTTATCACAACAGAACTCATAAATCAGGCTACCCGTATAATGCCAAATTCTATAGCTAATAATTTAAAAAAGTGATTTTATTAATCTTTGCATTTTAAAGATAGATTTTCACTTTTATATATTATCCTCATTTCTATCAAGGAAATTTGGTATCAGCAATGATATACAATAAAAGCAATTCAGTAATATGCCAAATTTTACTTAATAATTATCTAACAATTAAATGTACAAGATTATTTCTGCTGTTACATAATATGTTTCTTCTAAATTCCATTGGTCAGTCTAGTTAAGTATTAGCTCAACATTATAGGGTAATACTAATGAAATTACAATTTTAAGGCATGATGGAATTTCTAAACATCTGACATGCATTATACCCAATAATTAAACTTACCCATTGCCAACTCGTAATCTTGGAGTAAGTGTTGCTGTAAGAATATGTTCACCATCTGGGCACCATTCAAGGAACGTTGTATCAGATGTGTGTGTACGAACTATTTCCTTTTTATTTTTAAGATCCCAAAATTCCAGGTGGCCGTTAAGGTTACCAAATCCAGCAAGAACCAAGATTGATAAATATTAAGGAATTCATTCAGAATAAATGTGATTAATTCTCAGTCACAATGATTACGATTACAATTGTTTCAAAGATCCGCTAATTTATAGGTGATGCTTGGTAACCTGTAATTTCCTGTGATCGGAAATAACAAGAAAGGATATTATTTCCAAAGGCATTGTAATATACTAAATTACGAGGGCTGGTACCAAAATCGAAAGTGGGATCACCCTTGGCATTGAATAGAGTGGCTTTGGCTGGCATATCTTGAAAAATGGTTAAGGCAGAAACAACAACTTCTATTACATTATTTGTGTGTATGAAAATGCACAACTTAAAAGGATACAGCCATAAACAACACAAAATTCGGTAGATAATGGGCTCCATTCCACAGAATAGACTGGACCTTCTTTGGCTGTAAAATAACAAAAATAATAATTGCTAAATTTGCAAAATAAATATACCTATATACATGTACCATTATATATGTATGACTAAAACAATGCATATAAACTTATGCATATATCTTGCAAATTTTAAATGGAAAGCATTCTACTAATATGTATATAAATTAAACTTTTTACAGACTTTTATAATGTTGCTTTTAAGGTAAATGTAAAATCTTTCCAAATGAAGGTTGATTAACAATATGCTTTAAGAAAATTATATAAATACCTAATTGTACAAAACTGCTTTCCCCATTTGTTGTTAGCAGATGAAGCTTCTGTTCACCATAGTAACAAGTGTTAGATGCATCAGTGGTCGTGAGAACCAAAACAGCATATCCTGATCAAAACAATGACAATACAACATATAAGAAGCATTTAAAGTTTACACGAATACAGGATTTGTATCAGAGTGCTCCTTGCAAGTGGCATTAGTTATTGTAACATTAGTGAGGTTTAGCTAACTGTTATACTACAAAAAGGCACAGTTGATAAATGGGATAAATTATTCACTCCCTAATTATCATCAATTATTTTACTGGGATACATGAGAGAATAAACCAGGAAGATACATTGAAGGGTAAACAATTGAAAGGTTTCATAGATAATTGGCAGAGTAAATTTTACTAATTTCATATTATTTACTTGTAAAAAATGTGGACAAACATTCACGTGATATTTTGGAAATTTTAGTCCTTACCAGCATTGTTCCACTTCATTTCCACCTTATCAGCTTTGAAAAAGCTTTTGCTAGCAATGACTGACGAAATGCCATCAAACTTTGGATATTGGTACAGTTTTATCATTGAAGGCTGACCCTATAAAGAATTATCAAAAATTAATAAAAACACAGGTGTAGAAAAAGTATGTACAAAATCAGTTTAAAGTGCACACAAATGTGATTAACTTTTCATGTAAAATTAACGTTTCGATACATTAGAGTGCAAAAAAACACGTGGAGGATTAATACAAGACAAACTTTTCTCTAAAACACGGAATTTAAAAAACATAACTGAAAAATTGTAATTTTAATCAAAATAAGAAAATCATTAAATCTGATAATATTTCAAGACTTTTTAACAGTTGCATGGACACAAGAAAGACATAACACCATGCAATGATGGAGAAATGAGTGGCTGACCTTATTTGAACCAGGCACATAGCAGACAACATGATATGGTGCTTTACCAGATGACAGCTTGAATTCTGCAACTTTTTGTAGATGAATCTTTTGCACTATTGCGTCTGGATGAGAAATAAAATGTCATACTTAGATCTTTTAGGTGTCAAAATTTGCACACTTGAAACATGCTCTAGTGAGTGCATATGTTGGCTGATGCATTCGCAAATAGCTGGGTTGCACCAAAATGATTACATGTATACTGAAAGTATACATTAACTTACTTATTACAAAAACTTACATTTTTGAATAATTTCCTGTCTGTCTTGTATAATAAACAAAGCCATTATAATGTAACTCGAATTCATCTAAATATAGATGACTTTACATGCACAAACATACCATAGCATTGCTTTTCATAGAAATGAACTTCATTGTTCACATTTCGGGCCACAATGGCTTCATCATCACTCCACTGTGGTTCCCTTAAAAATAAAAAAATAAAAATAATTGCATTTCTTTACATTAAAAAAATAAACAAAAATGAGAAAAAGCCATTGTTTATCTTCAAATTTTAACCACTTCCATTTCAGCAGTTCTGAATTAAATTAATAAAAATAGGAAGAGTAACTTGCTATAAGAAGAGATAAATATAATAATGTGAATTTATAGTTAAAAAAAAAATTAAAAAATGTTCTGATAACTTCCACACTACTGAGCACAAATTTTAATGGACTATTGTTTTTATTTAATTTCTAACCCCTTCTATTTCAGCAGTTCATATGTGGCTTGGTCTAACAATCTTTTTGAATTAAATTAATTAAAATAGGAATAAGAATTCACTAAAAAGAGAATGTAATAATGTGAACAACTTCACTGTTAATAAAATAGTCATCCATGAAAGATGCTAACTCACCATCCAATTTGTCGTTTCTGATGCAATGCCTTTAGGCACAGACCAGACTTCATATCCCAAAGACGAAGGTTACAAGACAGTTCCGGGGAATCTTTCTTTCCTGCATTTCAGAAAAGTTCCACTCTTTTATGTCTTTAAATGGTTGAAATTATTAATGAAAAACAATTTTAAAGTAAGGACGCTCACCAGTATACAATTCCCAAGTTGCTAAAACTGTCCCCAATGGAGAGAAATGTAAATATGATGTCTTAGGGCATACCAATTCTTGAACCACTGAACAATCAGGAATGGAAACTACACGAACACTGAAAGATACCAGTTCCTTAATATCTCACTTATAATAGTTTAGTGTGTAATAGTAATTAGTTGAATTGAATAACATTTTATATTAAATCTATTAATATCACAGATATTAATTTTAATAAACGAATAAATTTAATTTCGTTTTTTATAATTGGGAGTAATCTGAGTGGTTTATAGGGGAATCTCAGAACTAACCTTGTTAACACTGAAATTCTTTGCAAATAAAGCATGTTGCAATCAAATAACTTAATTTGATCTCACCCCATCAGGTGGTACAGGCATGCAAACTTGGCCAAGATTGGCTATTTTCGGAGTAAGCATGAGTCAATTAACATGGTGCACATTTCCAAAAAAATGAGTGACAATGGGACTAGCAGAGTTCTGAGATTCCTCTTTTGAACACCTGCTGCCAAAATGTACGACATCAAAAAAGATTAATTATAATTCTATGTTATATTATTAATTACAATAAGTCTAAGCTCTTAAAACTCAAATTTAAGGAGATCTGAATTCATAAATCTATACAACACAATATAAACCAAACTTACATTTCACCATTGCTGTAGGCTAACAATTTTCCATCTCTGCTGAATGCTTGAGCACGCATTTGCTTAGATGCATCCCTTTAAAAGAAAACAGTACAGATATTAAAATTAAAATTTTAGACACATTTGCAAGAAATGTTTAGGTGTGATATATTGTCCATATTCAGCAACATTATTTGGATTTCTGCATTCTAAAAGTGACTCACAGTTGCAAATTCCACATTCTCTAAAACTCAACAACACATTAATTGGTTGATTGGTTATTAATTTTTAACATCGGTTTATTTATGCTACATGAGGGCTAAACACCAACGGCAGGGGATGTGTCAGCGGCGCTTAATTACCTGGGAAAATTGCCTACTAGGGGAACTTTTCTACCCCAAAGAGGGATCTTTAATTTGCAGAAATTAAACTCTCATCTGAAAGAACCGCCATTTAGACAATTTTGCACATAACACAGTGAGACTATGAGGAAATTTGAAGTGAGAAAAAGTATTATAAGATAGTTTCTTATGATTGAAACTGCTCATGGTCATGAACATATGCTAGATAGGTTAAATTCTGATTTAAATTCATATTATCCTTTCAGGCACGTTTTCATATAGGAGCAAGCACCACAATTTAGGGTTGAGCGTCGGTGCCGGCATGACAAAATGAATTTGCGCATCTATGTGTCAACATTTTTCTAATACGTTTATATTTATTATGTTTACCAGATGCAAACTGTTTTAAACAGTTTCAGATACTCAAAGTCGACCACAATAAAGCATTATTTTAGACCACACCACATAAAAACAGCTGGAATGCTATATATTGTCCAATAAACATTACCCAGCATATCACTATGAAAAGATTAGCCATATATGTTTAGAATGTGTATTAGGAGGAAGGGTGACATTTCAAAGCAAAAACCTATCTATTCAATTCATATATTTAAATTCATATGTAAATTTAAACCTTACCTAGAAAAAGGGTCAAATGCATTAAAATCTGGGGGACCGACATCCATGAAAATACCAGCACTTCCTCTACCTGCAATAAATGTAAAGTTACAGTGAATTGGAATTTTCATCTTTAGCATTACACAATTTAGAAAATGGTAAAATTCAGTTTTTAGTCAAAAGCTCAGGGTAAATCATCTACCATCCTGCATCAGGAACATTACAAAGGTATGCAATATAGTATAAAGAAATTTATCAAAATGCAATATAAGTATTTGGTATGGAAGATGAAAACACAAGTTGTTTGGCAAATATTGTGTAGCCATGTTCATTAAATATATATGTTCATAATCAAGAAGCATAGTTTGATCTTGTTTGGGCAAAAAAATTGAAGCTAGTTGAAACAAAGTGCAGTAAATGAGCAAGTATAGGAAATTCTATGCAGAGCAAAATATCTCATCAATTTTGCCAAAATTAATGGCAGTATAGTTGGTACAGAATAACACATGCAATCAAGTAAGACCTAATGTAGTAGCTGTACATGTAAATATGAGGGGAGTACCAAACTGATTTACACTTTCGATTTATTTTCAACAAACGATAGTCCCCCATTTGGCTGGTTATGACAGTTGCTGATAGCTGGGACAATGGTAAGCGGCCACCACTGGACAGAGGGTTGCAATCTGCATACTGACTAGAAACATGTGCTGTACAGGTACCAATTGCATCCCACAATAAATGTGTCACCAGGTGACAGGTACCACTGTCCTAGTTAGCAGTGACTGTGATGATCCACCAAAAGGCAAACTGCAGGTTGTGGAAAATGGTTTGAATCTCCATTCAATAAAAAGTTGCATACATGCAATTCTGCAAGGACCAATATGGCAACAACAATAAGTCAGAATTGAGGTGACATGTGGTGCATGGCAGGCTTAGGGTTTTTACGTAGCCTACATTATTTGGCCTATTTCTGCATGCACAAAAGACTAACAGGCTCACTTGAGACAAATAAGAGATTGGCCAAATTTCGCACGGTAGACGAGTTATGCAACTTGTATGGGGATACAGACAGCGTATTGATGGAGTGACAACAGCAGAATGGTTAGAATTTGTGGGGGATGAACCTCAAAAGCATAAAGCTATTAATGTAGATTGTTAGGAAAGTGGAATGTGAGGGTTGAGAAGGAAGTGGCCATGGTCCAGGATGTGCACAACGCTGTAAAGAAGGTGGAGCCGGTGTTCTTCTCTCCGAACAGAGAGTGGGGGACGGTTTAGGTTTCTGAGAGTGGAGGTGATGAAGGTGTCCCAAGAATAGTTTCCTGTAATGTGCCGGGCAGCTTGGCACTGTGGTCTTTCAACTAAGTCCTGGAGGGATTTCGTATGGGGGTCCCATACTGCACTGGCGTATTCAAGCACGGGGCGCACCAGCACTTTGTATGCCATCAGCCGGCAGTAAGGGCTAGCCTTTTTAAGCACGTGCAGGGTGTAGCCCAGAAGACGAGAGGCCTTGGCAGATTTTTGGCTGGTATGGGGTTGCTAGGACCAACGGTTGTCTATCAGAACTCCGAGGGATTTCATGCTATCCACCCTGGGGAGAAGGGTCCCTTGGTGGGAATAAGGGAAAGAGATTTGCTTTTGGAGGGGTTGGTGGTAGACGAACATGGCGGAGGATTTAGTGACATTGATGCCAAGAGCATCATCCCGTTCTCCAGGAATTTGCAAAGTCAATCGGGGAAAAGTCAGATTACTAAGAGGGCGCGTTTTCAATTTTGGTTGAAAAATTTGAGGACTTGGCCTGTAGCAATTAAAAAAAAAAAATAAGATGAAAGTATTCAGATAATTGGCATTGGAAAATGGTTTTTTCAAGCTTCATCCGCGATAATTCTGTACGAAAGAGCATAACAGCAAGCAAGAGTGTTTCAGAGGGGCTCACTTTGTTATTCGACAGTACCTTGTTTGATCTTGTAAATTTGGCAGAATTATCGTTATTAAATAGTCTTTTAATTTTCACTTATCATTCACTAAATTACTCCGGAAATTGGAGACATTTTGAAAAGCATCCATTATTGGTAAAAACAGAACAAGAACGTTTTTAATCAGTGTTTCATTTCATAGAACAAGATCAGTAAAAGAATGCAAATTTGCACAATGCAGGCATTCTAAATTTGGCCATTTTTAATTTTCCCTTGTGTCCATGTTAATTTTCCCCTGCATCAAAGTGTCTGTTGTATAATTGTGACATCATGATCTGTTGAATGTTTGGTCTTGCTGAGCAAACTCGTAAGTGTGCCGCTTAACTTATTTCCATTTTCGTTTTACAGAAGTCAACATGGGGAAGATTAGGCGGGTTAGACAAACTTACCATTTGCAGGCTGCCAAAAAGGATGTTGCAAGCGAGGAATCTACTTCCACGACAAATGCAAAGCAGCAACTCATTGAAAGGCCGGAGGTGTTGCCCAAGGTAAAATTGAACAAAGTCCTATAAGTAATTGCTGATCATTCGGCAATGGCCTAATTTTTTATTTTTCCATTACAATCTTCGTTTACAGTATGTTTAATGCCGATTTTTAGAGAATTTGCTGTCGCTGCAAGCCTGTTTTGAATTGTTAGCACATTTTGAAAAGTTAGGTATTTTGAAGCGAGTCACTCATCAAAAGCTATGTTTGCAATTAATTTTTAAAAACTGCGAGTTGTTCTTTTATATCGGAATTCGTGAAGATTCTGCGTTGTTTAATCGTGATTTTAGACCTTCCGGTAACTTGGCAGCCCTGTTGTGGCCAAGATTGAAGTTTTTAAAGACTTAAATTCAGACTTATTGTATTTGTAATTTTAGACCTTCCGGCCACTTGGCAATCCTGATGCGGCCATGTTTAAGAACTTGAAGATTGATGCTAAGGATCTGGTGCAGCAACTGCCGGAGCAAGTTCCAAAAGATACAGTGTCCGTGCAACGTAAACCGGCAAAACCTTTGCCAAAAATGTATAAGAAAGATAAGATGAAGCTCCGCAGAACCACCTTCCTAAACAGTAAGTGCATAGATTCCTACTGGAAAAATGTTTCTTGAATAATATCATATGCGAGTTGGAAGAAAGTCAAAGAAAACTGATTAATTTTGAAAAGGTCGGGGAAATTCAGTGTATGATTGCTACATTTGCTTTCACGTTGTTAGCTCAGGACCTAGACTGAAAATTCACAAATTGTCCAACTTACCAAACATATCAGAACAAACTTGCAAAAAATTCAACCTTTTCAGAGTTCAAATCTTCAAAGATTTTCAACAAATTCCGTGCCAAAATTTGCCCGCATTGTAACAAATTTTCAACACTTTCCGAGAACAAAGTGTCACAATTTTCAACATTTTCCGAGAATAAAGTAGCAAAATTTTCGGCTTTTAAAAAGACACCTTTGCATCTGTAAATTTTGGAATATGTTGAAATTTTTCCTCTGTTGGTTTTGCAATATCGTGGATACATTTTTTTATTTTTATTGGTCTGGGAAATTGGTTTAAAAACCGTTAAAAGTCACGAAAATTTAATATGAAGTTTCCGAGGGGAACCTTGTCATTTCAACTAATTCTTTTACTTTTTTTTACCAAATTTTTCATTTGTACAGTACATGCTTTTCCATCTTATTCATATTTTATTGTTGCTGCAACCAGTGCCTTCTGAGCTTTCACATGCTATCCCTTTTCAGTGATCACGCACAATTGCATTGTACTGGCCTTTGCACCGTGAGGTTTCAAATCATGCGATCTCGAATAGTAATGGTCCATTGTGCATGACTACTGTACTGGAATTTTTCAGCATGTTAAAATTCCGAGGGCAGTCGATAATATGCTGTCTCAAAATTGTTCCAAATCATCTGGCAAATCATTCCTTATCAGTCTGTTCCATTTTCTTCAAGTGGTTGATGGATACCAATTATTGGCAAGCTGAAATTCTTCGGTATGTTGACCAAATACCAAAGTTGCTGAAAATTTACCTCAGAGTGCGGATTGCGGACAAGTCAGGATCACAGGGTTCCCTGACTTCCAGGATTTAAACCAAATTTCCCTGACCAATGAAAATATAAAATTTACATATACTAGTGCTATCCACGATTTGGCAAAACCATATCTAAAATGTACATATGCAAATTTGGCCTCCTAAAATGTTTAAAATTTCTCAATTGTTTCCTCGGAAAACTTCGTCGTCGAAAAATGTAGTAAATTTGGCGAATTAATTTGCAGAAAATGATGGCGATTTTAGCATAATATGTAATTGTAAAGGGTTTAAAAAAAATTCAAGCTTGTCATCAGAGAATGTTAACAAATTTTCAAATTTGTCTGCAGAAAAGGAGAAAAAAAATATTAAATTTTTCCGTTGCAAAGGTTGACAATTTTGCAAATTTATCCTCAGAAACAGTTGTAGCATTCATACATTGAATGCATTCATCATTTTTCCCCGACTAGTAGACCTTTCCAGGATCTTCGACTTTTTCATGTTTTCCTGAAGGAACCCTGAATCAGTATGTTATATCATATTTTTAGGATAACATTAATATTTATGGTTTGGTCCCCGCAGAAATCGAGGCAATTATGAATGCTGGGAAAGAGGCCAAGGCTGCCAAAAAGAGGCAAAAAACTGCAGTCGTTGGGGATGTACGTCCTTTGACCGATGCTTTACCTAAAATAGACACTCCTAAGATTTCGAATAAGAGGCAAGTATATAGAATATACGGATAATGAAACCACTACTACTAATAAATAGTAATATGAAATGTTTCATTCTGGAGTCCGATGATTTTATATCCAGTTTGCAAAAGTTTGATTATGACCGATTTTCCTTTATAAAGGCCATGCGTAGCTAAAGTTCGACCCGTGAAAAAGTTCAAGGCTCGTCAGATTGAAATGTAAGTTATGTTTTCAATTCTATTTGGGTTAGTTTGCAAGAGGTTGGAACCGGAGCTATTCGATGTGACTGCATCCCTTGTTAGCAACAGTAAATAAGTTTGTTACTAATTTGGTTTTTAGAGGGTTGCTGAACTTGCGCACTTGCTCGTGAAACGTATAATGCATCTTGTCAGTGCAGAATTATTATTGAAGAAATGTAATAATTTTGAACAATTACTATCTCCACACGGGAGGAAACATAGTTGTGGTTACTTGTTTCTCTAAACTTAATTTGCACAAACCTACTGGAACATTCTGTCTGCACCGAACCGAAGCAACTTATTTTAGGAAAATTTTAATTAAGTTGCCTCTGTTCCCACTTCCTGGATCATTCTGTCCACATCGAAAAAAAAACTTCAGGAACAGTGTACTCCAGTTAGCTCGTTTCAAGACAGTAAACGTGCAAGGAGCTGTCCTCGCTGAATCAGCAACACTCCAGTTAATAAACGGTTACTCGTGTTGCTAAACTTTCTTGGGTCTACAGTATATTGATTTTGGTGGAAACAGAAAACTATGTAACTTTTGCTTACGTTGACATAAACAATGAGGAATTTTCAGCAATATTCATAAAGTTAAAGGAACAAGCAACAGAAACAGAAATGTTGTCTACATCTCTTCCACTGTGGATGTACTGATCGAATTAGAGAAGCTGAAAACAATGTTGTGTTACCTGTTTATAATTATTGTTTATCTCAGGATTGACTTTCTAAATTTCTATCATCATTGTACACTTAACTGTGAAAAGTGGTTGCCCGATTGTACCCATAGAATGTCCAATTACAATTTGTTAACTTCTGTTGTAGGATGAAAGACATTTTGGCTTTTAAACAAGTCCGCAGTCATCCGGCGTTTCAAGAAGACCCTCAAGGAACTATTTTGGATCATTTGCAGAACAAGCTGAAAAAGGAGCTGACGTAGCACCAGACCTGCAACCAGCTTAACAGGTTAATGAATTATTTATTTTTACTGTTAAAATGTTCAGTTTTGTTCAGAAATATTCAGTTTTGGCTAGTACACATTGGCATAAAATGCAGTGTTATATAACAATTGTGGGTGTAAGATCTAATCAAAACATTAAACTTTTCATAAAATGTTCTTTGTGAAATTTTCATACATTTTTCGTGTATTTGACCAAATTTTGAGTTTAAACTTTGTGGAGTCCAATGCAAGTCCGATAATTACTCGAATGACCAAAATTTCAGATGTACACAATTCACGAGAATTGTCCATACCAAAAAAAAATTTCTTTCACTTCGAATCTCTCAATTTGAGTCACGGGAGATTACAAAACTAGGAGAAAGACCGCCACCATAAAAGTGCAATTAAAATAAGGACAATCGGTAGACATTCCGCAATAATTTTGTATTAAACTGCATTCGTCCATTGTATAATAGAACCAAAAATGGCGGAAACATAACGTTGATTATCATACGATAAGTAACATTTTTATGCCATTTGTTCGCAATATTATAGCAGCTTTTTTTGTGAAAACAGCGCAAACGGTGCACTTTTTAAACCTGGAAAAGTCAGGGACGAATGATTTACAAGATGTATTTTGAAAACGTCAGGGAAATTCAATGTATTAGAACTTTTTGGTTTTTCGAAGACAAATTTACAAAATTTTCAGTTGTTTAAGAGTACACATTTGTATAATTTTTAACAGTGTTTGAGGACACACTTTTAAAATTTTTAACAGCTTCCGAGCATTAATTTGTAAAAATTTCCACGTTTTCCGAAGACATACTTGCACAAATTTCAACATTTTCCGATGGCACACTTACGCAATTTTCCACGTTTTCCGAGTACAAATTTGTGCAAGACTTTCAGACTTTTCGTAATTCAAATTTGCAAGATTTCCAGCCTTTTCTATGCACAAATTTGCAAATTTTTCACCTGTTTTTTTTCCGAGAAAATTTGCATAACTTCTAATCTTTTCTAAGTGAAAAATTTCAAAATTTTCAACCTTTTCCGAGACAAATTTGTACGATTTTCAACAAGGGAAATTTGTTTAAAAAAACTGGAAATGGCAGGGAAGTTGAATATGAAATTTTTTGGGTGGAACCCTGTTCACTTTTTAAACAGTTTACGTCATGTTTTTGTGCAGTTCATTTACAGTTGAAAAATGTGCATGATTATTGCGATGTAACATTGAGAAATTTACAGTTTTATCGCAATTCAATAGCAATGTTTTATCTTAGCAAATAAAAATGTAATGATTTGCACGTACTTTAAATATATTGCAAAAAATTGCGCTTACACAAAGGAAATTGACTTGGGTCAAATTTATTGCAAAAAAAACAAATTGCACTCACATCAAATTTATTGCTGGAAAATATGCCACTTTTTAACTGTTTATGGTGGCGAAATTTCCCGGGAAAATCAGACTTACAAGAGCATCTTGTAACAAACCATTGTTCGGAACACTGCGAGCTGTTGCTGGATTGGTTTTTCCAAATGGCAACCTAAAAGGCAACGCTTTTTACGCAAAGGACCTCATAGTTGGAGCAAGAAACTTCATTGCCGCCAAACGGAATGTAGAGGACTTTGTGGCTGGGGTGAACTTTGCCGATGACTTGGGAGCCCTGATGGTACGTTCTGCCGATGAACAACTTCTCGCCGCCACTGGTGCGGCCTCCTTCGATGGCTCCTGTGGGTATCTGACCATTGGCTGCTGGCAGCCACTGCAGTTCCGCATCATGAGTGGTGCACAGGACCTGGTAATCTCGCACGGGATTCTCCTTTTGGGCATAGGGCACGTAGCAGGTGCCGTGCGATGGCACGATTTTGCCTGGGATGACGTCTCCGGAGCAGGAGGCTCGGCCCACGAAGATTTTCTCGCCGTTCACGTCGTGGCCACCGGAAACTGCTTTTCCATGAGGTACCCATCCTCGGGACGCTTGCTCCCAATGGACGATGGGCTGACTGTGCAGTTCTGCAATGAAAAAATTTTAAAAAAATGGGCCTTTAGAATCGCATTGTTGATTTTGGGAAAAAAAAAGTATCTATCTGAAGAACCTCTTCAAATTTTGACGTAGAACTATGTTTATTCTCCCAGATTTAAGGGGGTACATGTAGTTTTGGAGTTTCCGATGTCCAAAAAATGTCATAATGAATGACGTCATCATAGTACATGGCGTCGACACTTGTTCAAATTCTGATCATGCCTGCATTCGTTAAAATTCTCTTGATGACATCATGCATTGAAATTTTTGATTCAATTCTTATGATGACGTCATTAATTAAAATTCTAATTATGACATCATTTGTTAATATTCCGATGATAACTTCATTCATTGAAAATGCTGATGATAAGGTTAATCATTAAAATTTTGATGATTCCGTCATTTGTTAAATTATGATGATGACGCAATTGTTGAAATTATGATGATGACGTCATCTCAAGAGATGTATTGTCATGTTTCCACACTGGGTACAGTACATTTACATTTACTCTGTTTATTTGTTTGGTAAAAAGATAAGTTTGAGAAAATAACGTGTGCTGAAACGATTAAGATGGTGTGTTCACCACTTCAAAAATCGCCTTTTCTCAATAGATGGCGCTGATTTTCACAGGGTAATCTGGGTAATCTGTGCCCAAGGCATTTTTTCTGTGTGACAAGGCTCACACATGCTCAAATCTATTTTAGTTCCCTTGTATCTTCTTTTGCAATTGTCCAAATAGCAGTTCACCCTTCTGCCATTGTCACGGCGACTCCACATATGACCCCATTCTGACCCCCCAAAAGGATTAAAAATTTCCAGAGGTTTTTTTACTCTCATTTGGGTCACTGTATGTAAGTTTTCATCCCTTATAACACATATCCCTTATCAACTACGGTATCCATTGTTTTGTATTTTTTTATTATTTATTTTTCCATCCCTTATCAACGCAATGGTATCAATTATTAGGTATTTTTATTATTTATTTTTTCACGTTGGTAGAAAAACGTTGGTTGAAAAACTGCTTGTGAAAAAGTAAATGTGCTCTTATTGGGCGTTATCCGAATTTGTAAGAAAAAAAACATCATTGATGATTCACAAAACTTCACGTGATAATCTAAAATAACTTGATTTTGACACATTTACGAGTTGTATTATTAACTGCTGCAACTGTTGCACTGATGCAAGTACGTATTAATTTCTGTAGCTTAGAAATGTTAACACAATCTTTGATAAGAGTTTCGATAGTCCCCTTTAGTGATATAAACATGAGTTAGGTCAAGGATTTTTTCAATTTTTTTGGCTTGTCTTCACTCTGTTGGTATAATTTTAATTTTGGTGACGAGACGGTGGCACGATGCTTGTCAGTCCACACAATAATTTTAAAAAAATGTTACGACAATGAAAAATGTATCCGATTACATTTTAATATGGCATCTACAGTAATAATTTCTGGTATTTTTTTACGTATAAAACTTCATCCAAAATAGATTGAAAAAAATTGCCACAAATGTTTCTCTCGGCTGTTTTTCCTAGAGATTTAGGATGAAAAAAAGCATATTTTTTCACCAGGAATAAGAGTACCTGTATTTAATTTTTTAATTTTATTTAAATGTACTACAGTCGAACTTCGTTAACCGGCGTAAACCGTAGTTCGTAGCTCAGAAATCGGACCAAACATGTCTTCAAAAATAATAACTAAAGTTTCATCGAAGTTTGGATGAAGTCCTACCCCACGTCTGTGAATGGGAAGGTGCTGTGACTTTTATAGGGGAATTTCCCGTATTAAAGTTCGTTGCGTTCGTTGTAATGTGCGTAGCTCAAATGCTGCAGGGAACTAAAAAATTCATTCATTTTAGCCGAAAATTCTTAGTATCCGAATTCTAAATTGGAGATTAACATTAGTTGTCCATAGACTAGAACGGGGACTGGAAATCAGTTCGTTTGCTATCAGAAATTCATTTAAAAACTAGTTCGTATTATCAGAAGTCAGACAAAACATGACTCCAACAATGAATAATAACTAAAAAGTTTCATCGAGCTTTTAGATGGAATTATCGGGAAGGTGTGGCAGCTTTTATCGGGAATTTCCACGTACCTTATTTCATATATCTAAAGCTAGTTTTAAGTTAACATAGCTCGAGTGTTGGGGAACTCGAAAATTTAGCCTAAAATTCGAAATACATGTATCCGGATTCGGAATTGATTTTACGGGGACTAGAAATGAGTCCTTACTATCAGAAATTCGTCTTAACCGAGTATTACTTAATGAGTTTCCAAAGTAGGGTGAAAAGAAACATCTTCAAGAAACATTTCAAACATTATTCGAAAAATTGCCAACAAAGTTAAAGATACGAATATTAGGAAACCCTAAAGAAACAACTTGTTGTAATATAACAGGGTTTCTCCCAGAAATTTAATTTTCAACTTCCCTGAGTTTTCCATGTTTTAAAAAAATTTCCTTGACCAATGACAATGTCAAAAATTGGCATATTTTGCAAAATCGGCAAAGGAAAATATTTTTTCAAAATGTACTAATGACAATTTTGAAAATTAACATAGAAATTTTTTTAAAAATTTGCATGAAAATTTGACAATTTTATATTCGTAAACTAAAGTGTAGAAAGTTTTGAAAATTTGTACTCGGAAAACGTGGAAAATTTGCAATTTTGTTCTCAGAAATCGTGGGAAGTTTTGCAATTTTGTCCTCGAAAAACGTGGAAAATTTTGCAAATTTATACTCGGAAAACAAGGAAAATTTTGCACATTTGTACTCGGAAAACAAGGAAAATTTTCCAAATTTAAATATTCGAAAAACGTGGAAATTTTGCACATTTCTGCTCGGAGAATGGGCCCTTTCTTCCCTTAAATTCTCCCTGATTTTTCAAGTTCCCTGACTTTTCCTGATCTGGTGGTACCTTGTATAATAGGAATGATTTGTGGAACAGTTTAGATCGCATTGTTATTCCCCGGTATTATTCTGGTAGGTTGACATCATGGCTCATCATCAGCTGTTATGAACTGTAGCATGTATGATGTCATCTTTGTTGATTGCCAACCCTATTGTCAGTCTGTCAACACAGATGCAAACATACTGCAGCAATATCACATGGACGTAGTATTTCATTACAAGATCATATCCGCAGCTGTTACGCTGTTTATTTGTAGACAATACCAATTCTCAACGGATATGTGCTACATGGAGGATGTCAGAGAATCAGCAAGGACACTTCCACAGTCCCCCCCACAATGTCATCCTTCATCAAGAGTTTTTTACTGCGTTTGTAAAAGTTGATGTAATTCAGTTTCCAACATTTGTTGATAGTCCTAAGCTATCCAGAAGTGATATGGTTGGTGGCTCTTGCCATGCTTTCACCTCACAGTATCTCCCTCAGTCGTTCCGGAAATACAGTATGACATTATTAATAAGAGCTCGCTTAATACGAATTTCTGATATTTCGAACTCGTTTCCAGTTCGCGTCCTAGAGTTTGGACAGTTAATGTGAATTTCTTCATATTTGAGCAATTTCAAATTCGAAAATTACGAATGTTAATTCGTCTAAAAGAAATGCATTTTTGAGTTCCCGAGCATTCGCGCTACGTTTCATTAAAACGAACTTTAAACAACATAAAAAAGTACGTTATAAGTTATAACAGGGAATTTCCCGACTTTAATTGATGAAACTTTAGTTGTTATCGTCGAAGTCACGTTTGGTCCGACTTTCGATACTACGAACTACGGTTTAAACGAACAGATTTTGACGTCCCTCGCCGTCTTGACGGGGTTAGAATGTATGGATTGGTGTTAACAGTATTGAAATATTCGAAAATGATTCATTCTCAATTGGGTTTTTTTCATGACATTACCTTGATGTCAAATGAACCTTCAAAATATTCCAAAACTGAAGAGAAGTATACGGTGGTAAATGGGGCATTGGAAACTTGCTTGTGATAAATATTAGTGTGAATTTCGAACAAACCTGCCTGAAATGTAACACAATGGCCATTCTAACATTTCTAAATTTATATTTTAAAACGCATTACAAACATGTAAACAACTTGTTAAGGCCGTCACACACGAGGAAAGTTATTTCAACAGAAACAATTTCCTGTTGCTGCACACATGGACTAATACTTTCAGAATATATCCCTACAGTATACGGCAGCACTGTTTCAAAGGGAAATGTGGGTAAACTAACTTGACAGCTTTGCTTTATTCTAGTATCCTGACGTTTGTCGATCGTTTCTCATTGGCTATCAAATCCAAAGAAACTTTTGTGCATGACTGTAAAGTCTATGATGTCAGATTCTTTCCAGAAATTACTTGCTCAGAATACGATCATTTTCTATTCTGGAAATATAGCTGGAAATATATTTGCGAAGAGAATTTTCCCCAATGAATACACGGGGAACTATCAAGCAATAATACCGTATATCTAGAAAGAAGTTTCGGGATATAATTTGACATGTCCGGGGAATTTTCGCAGGCATTATCATGGTCCATATACAATAAAACATCTGATTATTATTTTTTCCTTCGATTATCAGTTTAGGCGTTGCTATACATTGACGAAGTTTTCAAATTCCAATGTTTTTGGAACAGGGTTTACCAACCCACGCTTATTATGACGTTAGCAAACCAAAGTCTGTTCTTAAACAGTAATGCAAAAACTGCAGATTTTGCAGAATTCTTTTTTTTTTTTTTTTTTTTTTTTGTAAATCTTTTCTTTCATTGAATTTCAGTTTTTTTGAGACACTTTGTTTTCTGGATTTTGTTTCGCCAAACTAGGCAATAATGGAAATTCTTTATTATTTATTACACTTGTAGTTAAGATTAGAAAAGATTATTAGACAAGTTAGAAAATCTGGAGTTAATTTTTTACACATTTCTAAGAATTTGACCATACCTGTATATACCGTACATGTACAGTGTGTAATTGTGCATGTAGTTCAAGAAGTGCACTTATCCTAATATTGGGCCTGTCACAATTTTATATTATTTTGTGATTAAATTCTAGCTCATAGTTGTTATCGGAACATAAAGTACTGTAGATTGTAAACATGGGATCAGGTCAGGTTAAACAACAGTTACTGTATGCCTTTTTCACGTTTTCGACAGTGTTTTTATCGGGAATCTCTCGTTATCAAGTCATTTTAGGGGAAAACCCTGTTGATATACCTATTTATTCAGTTTTACTGACAGATAGGCGCCACTGACTTGAAAGCAAACTCGAAGAAGAAATATGTGAACAGATAAAACTACTTGAAATTTGTTTTTATATTTTGGTGTTATAATGCAGCATGACGTAGATGCATCATTAACACATTTTATAAGCATCCATTTTGAACAGGGCGTCCCGGAAATGTCATACTGTATTTAACTTCCCTAACTTTTCTCCAGGTTTTTAAACAAATTTCCCTTACCAATGACAATGTCAACATTAAAACAGGCCAATTTTACCACGATTTTGAAAAATCGACACAGGACAATATTCAATATTTTGAAAAAAAATATAAATAACATAGGAATATTTTGAAACTTATACAAAATTAGCGTGAGAAATTTTTGGAAAATGTTACGAATTTGTTTTGGAAAAAATTGGAAAGTTTAGCAAATTTGTATTGGGAAAAGTTTGAAAATTTAAGAAATTTGTGCACATTGAAAAGGTTGAATATTTGGAAAACTTGTATATAATAAAATTTTGAAAATTTCTCCTCGGAAAAGGTTGAACATTTGGAACATTTTTAATCGGAAACTGTTGGAAATTTGGAAAAAAAAATTACTAGGAAAAGTTTGGAAATTCGAAAAATTTGTACTCGGAAAATTTAAAAAGTTTTGCAAATGGGTCCCGAGTTAACCACGTGGATGAATTAATTTTGGATTATCATAACATTAAAACTTTGAATTTCTTTGAACGTTTCAAAATAAATCATTCTTTACTGACTTTTCAGACATTTTCAAGTTCCCTGACTTTTCCGAGAAAGCTGAAAGTCGAAAATTAAAAAGGGTTTTTGAATCTCAAATGCCTGGCATGTGTCAAGAGTTCGTTTTCTGGCATTGTTCTATGTAATTGATCACTGATTAAAAACGTTCTTCTCGTTTTGTTTTTACATTAATTGATGGTTTTTTCAACATTTCTCCAATTTTCTGGGAGTAAATTTGTGGATTTTAATTGAAAATAACTTCGTTTAATAAGGGAGTTTTTGACAAAATATTTATTGTGGTAAGTAGTATTTGATTTCTACGAGATAAACCCATGAAGAATCTTTGGATCAGGATAAGAAAACGGAAATACAACAATTTTGGAATGTTCTTAAATATCGGCGTTGTTTGCACCCCTAAGGGGCAACCCTTGCCACGATTTATTGGGGAACAGCATTTTTTTTTTGTAGAATCTTTTGTTTCGTAAGTTACAGATTTTGTACTTAACTCCTCCATATCCTGCAGTGGGCCCCCTGGCCATGATGTTTTGCAGGCAACGCAACTGTGCGCTAAGGTCAATTTAACGTTATAAAAAACTGTCCCGCCATCCTTGATGTTTTTGCCAGGTCGTTGTGGTTTCATTCGTTTTACTCTAATGTCAACGGTTATTTATTAAAATTGGTTGAACTTCTGGCTTTTGCAGTTATAAAAGTTGTCAGCTCATGTTTATTTCAGAGAGTTTAATAAATAAACAGGGTCAATTCTAGTAAAATAAATGAAACAACCTGAATGTATTTTAAGTTTTTTTATTTTTGAGAAACAGTAATGTTTTTCCCCAAAATTGTCTTTAAAGCTACATCCGCACTGAAGGAAACATGAACAAACATTTTTTTTGCTTATTGTTGGCAATTGTTTCTGGAAACATAAAGGCGGTTACACATGAGGAAAGTTATATCTGGAAATACGGCATGTTCAAAAAGTTCTGTTTCTTAGAATGTGAATTACGAGAAATGAAATGTTTTAATTTGTCAATTATAAAAACATAAATGAAGTCTTAATTACTTTCAGTTTGAAATTTACCTTTTTAAAAGCTACGGTTAGTAAAATGCTCAGAAATATGCGCTTGACCTTTCGGACACGCTTAAAATTGCCAAGTTTCCAGATATCACTTTCCCCGTGTATGATGGCTTTAAACGTTTTTCAATCGAGGGAAATAGACTCGCCACCAAAAATGCCCCCAACAAAATGGACATTTTTTTTTCAATAATGAATGACGTTGAAGTGCATTTCTCTACCAAATTTCATTAAAATCCATACAACCCATTATTTATTATTTAATTAAAAATGATTGCGGGAACTATTGATGACCGGTCGGAAATATTATCTGGGCTATTTATTGCTTCGCGAGGTTCTTATTGATTCTTCCGGCCCCTCCCCTCCCCGCAGTGGTTTCGACAGCTTTTATCGGGGATCGTTCAATGATTAACAAACTCAATGACTACAGTATATAACAAACAGAGAGAGAAAAACAAACGAAATGAACGATTTCAAAAAAAAGGTGATAAGGCCGACTTTAACAGGTAGGCATTCCACCAGACGATGATACGCGAGTTTCCATTGAAATTAACGACGTGAAAATACGATTAAGATCTCGTATATCTGTCCGGAGCGGCAGTAATCTCGCTCCTTATCGAGCCCGTAGGGGCGCGGTTTTATGGGTGCTGAAGAGCACAAAAAAAATATTATTAAGGTAACGAAGAAATAAACGCGTGTCGAGGTAGCGACTCCGCGTTCACCTGAAAATTGATTTCGGATTGCGAACCTATAAACCTGGCGAATGCCAGAGGTTTCGAACCGGCGCCAGCAGCAGCGCAAAATCAATCGCGGGTTCCCTCGGAGGAGTTGCTCCTGAGCTAAGCCGGAGAGTCTGAGCGTGACTTAAATCCGTATCGGATTTATTCTCCTGCCGTGATTGACCGTCGTGCCGTGCCGTGGATACATTCATTCGCATCGGTAGTCGATACGCCGGAGCCGAGAGACAACAATGGGCAGCATTTGCTGTTGCTGCGACGGAGGCGATGGCAAGACCAACGTCGATGCGGCCGTTAGTGCCGCCCCGCCGGCGCCCAAACCCCTGAATAGGAGTGCGGTGACGGAGGGGCCAAGATTCTCCAAGGCGCTTCCCAATCCCGTAAGGCGAGGCACGGGCATCAGCGCCTCGCAGACGCAGGCTGTGGTCAACAGGAGAAAATCAGTAAGTGTGCGACTCGGGGCTCTCAATCTATCAATCCTTCCATGGAGTATGCTCTCGAGCAATCCATCAATCCTTTCGTGGAGTATGCGCTGAGCGAATGCAGTATGTAACGACGTGATTCCGGCCGTTAATGTTCCGAGCTCCGATTCCTGCCGTCGCGTTCGGAAGAATTGTTGTAATGTTGCGCTTGATTTTTTAAGTTCTTGCTAGTCTGCGTTGCGGTCGTTTGTAGTTCCGAGGGCAGGTGACCCTCGGACGTCAAAATTTATTGCCATTTTGGCTCTGGTCTATACGGATAAGAGGGAATTTTGAACAAAGTGATGTGGATCCGGAAGTTGTCATTGGAGTGCGAATATATTGAAGAATTCGGCAGAATTCTGGAAGCCGTGGATACGATCGTCCTTTACGATTAATATCAATAATTTTGGAGTTTGCTCAATGGCTGAAACATGAAAAACATACAAGAATTCAGCAGAGTTCTGGATGCCATGAACACGAATTCCCCTTACGATTAATATCGATAATATCGGAGTTTGCTTCAATGGCGGAGAACCTGATCTCCAATGGTCAGGTGGTGATCGAATTGGGCGCATTCTAGTAGGCGCAGAAACCGGAAGATCGTCAGAACGGTATCAGACAGCATTCCAGTAGGAAATTGGAGCGTGAAAGATTTCAGGAGACTCCCCCATGATTCCCTTCCCTGCCCCTCTCCTATAAATTGGGTCTCGGTATCTAGCCGCTCAAGGGCAGTTGAGCGAAAATAACGTAAAACAATTGTCAGAAAGCCTCGAGGATTATCTCCCCCACCAAGGATTTTGTCAGTTATCGGTTTCAACCATCTCTTTTGC
This sequence comes from Ommatoiulus sabulosus, assembly GCA_034697705.1. Taxonomy (NCBI): domain Eukaryota; kingdom Metazoa; phylum Arthropoda; class Diplopoda; order Julida; family Julidae; genus Ommatoiulus; species Ommatoiulus sabulosus. The sequence continues at coordinate 11,279 of JAQGAO010000065.1, read as the reverse complement.
TTTCACTTTCGGCATGTCTCATTCCAAGATGACAAATTCCGTCGAGGGCAGATACTCGCGAGTGCCTCGGTCACTAATCCGCAGTTTTTAAAACTGAACATGGACAAGATTTGATTCACCGGTAACAAAGATACTTCCAATTATTGTTGACGTAGTCTGAATATTTATCATCGATGTTGGTAAACCCAGGAGGCGGTGCTCGATCTTCTGGAATTCCTGAAACGTTTACGATTACGAAAGAAAAATCGAGATTAGATTGCGTTATTCGAAATCAATCTGATTCACCGGGTTTTCAAACTGTTGATAACGCGGACGTTCGAACGATGCGAAATAATCGAAATGAAGAGTAGGAGTTTTGCTAAAAAAAAATGACCTGAAATCAAACTTGACCGCCATGTATTGTTTCTTGCAGGAGGCAGCCAACAAAGCCAAGCAGCAGGTTTCAATCGCCACAACTCCGCCCGGAGATGAGAGCGAGGATTCGCCCGCGCCCACTGCCACGCGCCGACCCAGAAGAGGAGCGGTCAGCTCGGAACCGCTCACCGAGGAAGATGCCTCCAACTACGTCAAAAAGGTAACTCTTGGCATCCGTGGCCGCCGGTTGACCGTGCGATGTGCCCGGTTGCTGGAAGCCCAAAGATGACCAACTCTTGCGAATGCGTTCGTGCTAATCGCTAGTCTTTCTTATGACAGGTTGTACCCAAAAATCAGGCCACGACGGCAGCGCTCTCCAGGGCCATCTCCAAAAACGTCTTGTTCTCACAGATGGACGAAAGCGAGAAGGGGTAAGTCAACTACGTTTCTTTACCACTAAAAGTCTATAAAGTCATGATGGGTTATTGCCTTCAGGAAAGGCTTCGCCGTACTTAAGTGCCGGATACTCTCGATTCCCGTAGGAAATTCATTTTGTTTTTTCTTCCCTCTTCAGAGATATTTTCGACGCCATGTTTCCGGTGGTGAACAGCGCGGGCGACGTGATCATCCTGCAGGGCGACGAAGGCGACAATTTCTACGTCATTGACCAGGGAGAAGTTGACGTGAGTGTCTCTACCCTCCTATCACGTCTTCCTAGTTTTCCTCCAATTCCTCAGTTTCGTGTCGCCGCAAAAAATTGTCTGGTTTCAGGTGTACGTGAACGGCAACTTGGTGACGTCCATCTGCGACGGCGGGAGTTTCGGTGAGCTGGCTCTTATCTATGGAACCCCCAGGGCGGCGACGATCAAAGCCAAGACGGACGTGAAACTTTGGGCCATCGATCGGGAGACCTACAGGAGAATTCTCATGGTGAGCATTAACTTCGGCGCTTTTCTACGAGCGACCGATGGCCGGATTTTCTTCAACGCTACGCATACGTGCCGGCGTTCACTCTTCATTCCCAAATAACGCCGCACTTTTCCAGACAATGTTTTTTTTTTCGTCGTTCCAGGGCAATACGATCAGAAAACGAAAGATGTACGAAGAATTCCTTTCCAAAGTATCCATTTTAGGTACGTGAGACTACCGACCTTAAAAGGAACCAGTGTCTGATCGAAACCGCTCTTTCCGGGATTTCGATCGTTTTCAATTTCATTATCAATTGCAGAGAGTTTGGACAAATGGGAGCGCTTGACGGTGGCCGACGCCCTGGAGCCGGTGTCTTTCGAAGACGGAAGCGTGATCGTCAAGCAGGGCGACAAAGGCGACGATTTTTACATCATCTCAGAGGTGAGGCTTTGCCAGAACTTGTAAGGAGCGTTTTTGACGTTTGAATTATCCGGATTGATCGAGCGTTCTTTTCTCTGCAGGGTGAGGCCGTTGTCCTCCAGGTTCGCGAAGAGAATGGCCGACAAGAGGAAGTGGGACGACTGGGCCCTTCCGATTATTTCGGTTAGTATTAGTTTTTTGGTTTTCAGCAAAATCTGGAGAATGCTCTTTGTGGAAATGCGAACGGTGTTGGGTCGGACCGTTGCCGCGCTGTTGTGGATCCACGAGGACGATGAATCGTGGATTTCTCGCGGTCATTCTCAGCACCGATCATGGTCTTCTTTCTTTTCGGCCCGGTGAAAATCCTCGTAACTAATAGCTCGTCCTGTTCGTTTCAGGGGAGATTGCCCTCCTGTTGGACCGACCCAGAGCTGCCACCGTCATCGCTTCCGGGCCATTGAAGTGCGTGAAACTGGACCGTGCCAGGTTCGAGCGGGTGCTCGGTCCCTGCGGAGACATCCTCAAGCGTAACATCACTCAGTACAACAGTTACGTCTCGCTGTCCGTCTAAAATCGATTCTCGGTCCTGCTTCCGAGTCGTTCCCCTCTTTTTCTTCGGCGCCACAACCCTCTCCCCCTTCCCCTTACCCCCAATTTCGACGACAAGAATCCAAATTCGTTAATTCCATCGATTCCTCTCTTCTGCCCCACTCTTCATTTATTTTTCGCCCCTCGTTCCTGACAACACCGCAACTTGGGAGGAATAAAAAAAAAGATAAAACGCGGGTGGCAGCAGCGACCCCGCTTCTTTTTTTTCTAAAGGACAGACTACTCCAGCGGCTACCGTCGTCGTCCCGGTCGATGACCGCCCGCGGCAAAAATCTCAACCGCGAGAGAGCGACGAGGAAAAATCGCGGGCTCGGACCGCGCGCGGCTACCCGATCCTTCGCTGCCCGGTTTTAAGTCGCGAGACATAGTTGTACATAGCCCCCTTCCCCAAAAAAAATCTGCGGCGCAAATACTCATTTTAATCGAAAGGAACCTATTCCCGTAACGGCTGCTTACGACGGGGCTAGACGTGGCCTTTGGTTCTCGACGGAACCTTCTCTGAATCTTAAGAAGATGATGGGCCCTAAGAGCCCTTAAAAATTTCACAAAAAGGCGCAGAGGCCGATTGTCGATTCCATCATTTTCGATACGTTGACGGAGTTGATCTTGTCAAATTCGGATCTTAAGATGCCTCGTCGAGGATACGGTGAGCCGCCGTTGAGCGTGGCCGATTAAAATGTAGCGTCGTCCGGAGTACGCGCTGTAGCAGTAGCGTAGCATCGTTTCAATTATAACAGAAAAAAAATCAACTCGTATTTATCACGCAGCAATTCTTGGCGATAGTAGTTGGTGCGAGCTAGCGAGAGAGCGGCAGACATTCGATGGCTTTTGTACATTTGCCGTGCGTAACCGTTTGGGGGCGAGAAACGGGAGACGGATAGAGAGTGAACGGAGATAGCGAAGAGTCCGCAAAATGGTCGAGCAAGCAGCAGTTTGTGGAAAAAGGTGGTTTTGTAAGTGGCGCGGAAGTGCGCTTGCCGTGAAAATCTTTGTACGCCAGCAGTAATGAAGGTATTAAGTTCCCGCAATCGTGTTTTGTTTTTTGTTTGTTAAATCGGCTGTATGGATTTTAATGAAATTTGGTAGAGAAATGCACGTCAACGTCGTTTATTATTGAAAAAAATGTCCATTTTTGGGAGCGAGTGTTATTTCCCTCGCTGAATAAACCGTTTAAGTCTCGGGCATTTGTTGGGGACACTCAACGTCCACTTCTCTCGCCATCCATTTCTCGACTGACCAACCCAACGCCTGGACGGAACTTTCGGACATCACTCGGTCCTTAAACGCGTCGCGCATTTCCGCTCCTCGGATGCTTTCGAAAGTTTAAAAAACGCCGCCGAGTCACTATCTTCTCGGACTCCATCTTTGCGCACCAATTTTTAGGCACCGGCAACTTCTGAAACGTATCTTTTCACATTGAACTATGTTCGGGAATGATGGAAGAAGTTTTCCAACACATTTCGTTAAAATCCATAAAGCCGGTTTTGAAAAAAATTAATGATTGCGGAAACGTAATGAACCCCCCTCTTAAAATGTCGTCGGTGTTTTTTCGAGAAACAAAAGTTAGTTTCCGGTACTCGAGCTGGCTGAGATGTTGAATTTAATTGAAAAACGACAACCTCCTTCGGACCATTTTGCCGACTCTTTCAGCGACGCAGCGAGCGCGCTTAATTCTGAAGCGTTAATTTTCCCCTCATTAACCCCCTTTCCCAAAGCTCGCTTCCTTTCGAAGGCCCTGTCAGCGACTTTGCTCAGGGCCTCTGGTGAAAGTCGAAGCGAGCCATCAATTCCCCCTTATTATTATTTACCGTAGTGCAAGTAGAAGATTTTTTGCTGGAGGAAAGATAAAAACGCTCCGGTCGTTTTACGGAAGCGTTTTTTTGCCTTTATTTTTTACCCAAAAAACCATGTTGCTGGTCATTATGGTTCTGGGCATCCTCCTCGCCCCCCTTCCGTGCAGATATATATCGCGCCGCTTCAGCTCGCTTTTTTTTCTTTTACCCCTCCTTCCGATGGTGGGGCCGAATACAAGTTTTTCGTATTCGTGCCAGGCTCACTCATCAATGTTTCTTTAGTTATCCGTCGCTTGCTCGGCAGCGGCGTTTAGAAATTGGTTCGGAAGAAATGGCAACATCCCGGAGCTACGTAACGGACGAGGCTCCATGTGGAAGCTCGTGTTTCTTCTGGGACTGAACCATCCGAGACATCTTCAGGGTGATGCCCGAAGCTGGTGTTTCTTCTGAAACGGAACAATCTGATGCATCTTCAGAATGACACGGAAGCTGATGTTTCTTCTGGAATTTAACAGTCTGATGCATCTTCAGAATGATGCCGAAGCTGATGTTGAACAACCTGGCATCTTCAGGATGATGCGGAGGCTCATGTTTATTCTGGGGCTGAACCACCGGATGCATCTTCAGGATGATGCGGAAGCTGACGTTTCTTCTGAAACTGAACAATCTGATGCATCTTCAGGATGATGTGGAAGCTGATGTCTCTCCTGATGCTGAACAACCTGATGCATCTTCAGAATGTGCCGGAAGCTGATACACCTTCAGAATGTGCTGGAAGTTGATGCATCTTCAGGATGATGCGGCAGCTGATGTTTCTTCCGACGCATCTTCAGAGTTCACGACCGAGCACAGCGATGCGAATCCAGATCAATTCGGATGGATCGTGGATGAAGCCACCAAACTTCGTCCGTTACCCAAAAAGCTCGATTGCCTCGAAACCGAAATAGAGGAGCCTTTTTTGAAGTCAAAATACAAAAAATGCGGGACGCCCGTCTCATCTTCAATCGAAACGCGATGGGAAATTTGGGAAGAGATCGCAGTTTGATTGCTTTTCACTTTGTTACCAATTTCTGTGTATGTTTTTTTCGTCTCGGTAATTTTTTTCTAATGTCTCGATTTAAGGAGTTTTTTATGCGACGTTTTTCACCGAACGTATACCCGGCTTCGGCTCAAATCCGTGGAAAAGAAAGCCCAGTTTATATTTAACAACCCCCGAAACCAGTTATTTGGAACAAACAGTACGTGAACGCCAAAATTCTAGTCAAATTATAAAATTGTCTTTCGGTGAACAAAATTGTGGTGCCTTTTTGGTCTAAAAAACGAATTTTCGCCACGCTGACTGGTCAAAAATCCTCGCAAGAAACAAACTATCCATCTCCCGCAGTTATCAAATGCGGCATTTTCAATGATTGAAAAAAAATCACTTTGTGGCAATTTTTTTTATTCAAATTGTAGTTGGACTAACTTGAAATTTCTTATGATTATCACAACCTGGAAAAGTCGGGGAAATCTAACGGATCAAAATTTCGTCAAAATCCGAAAATAATAATTCTACGTGGTTAGCTCAGGGCTCATTGGCTAACTCTTTAAAATTTTCAACAGTTTCAAAGGACAAATTTGCAAAATTTTCAACAGTTTCAAAGGACAATTTCGCCAAATTTTCAACTGTTTTCGAGTACAGCTTTGTAAAATTCTCAACGGGAGGAACAGATAATTTTCGCATTTCTCAGATCACAGTTTCGCCAAACATTGAATATTGTCCCGCGTAGCGTTTACAAAATTGTGGATAACATCGGCACACGTCAATTTTGATATTGTCATTATAGTCATGGAAATTTGTTGAAAACCTTTTCGAATGAAAGTCAGTCGAGTTGAATGTGAAATTTTTGGTTGAACCCCGCAACTAAAACGACAAAACCCGGGGTGTTTTCCCATCATTCGACCAATAACTTCCCGCACTTGAAAATACCCCTCGATTTCGAGCTGATGTCCAGACGTCCATTATTTAAACCATTAAGCCGGTAATACACGGGGAAAGTTATACATTATCTGGAAACTTGGCAATTTTAGGCGTGTCCGAAAAGTCGAGCGCATATTTCTGAGCATTTTATTAACCAAAAGGAAAATTTCAAACTGAAAGTAATTAAACTTCATTTATGTTGTTATAATTGACAGATTAAAACATTTCATTTCTCGTAATTCACATTCTAAAATGCCGTACTTCCAGATATAACTTGCCTCGTGTATGGCCGGCTTTAGGTAAACCTAGTTTTACCAGGCCCTCTCTAATTTTTCCACCAGATTTGAGCTGAAGCCGAGCAACGACTTTCACAATTCATATGTCCGAACTGCATCTTTGAATCCATTATTTGTAGGCGTTGTTGTTGTTTTTATTTTCGTTGCTTTTTTTGACCCCACGTGACCCTTTTGATTTTTCTTTGTCGTAGATGAATGGCGAGTGATCCTAAGTGCAATACGTGAACGTTATTATTATCATCATCTTCTCGTTTGAACCACAGGGTAGTTTGTTTTTTTTAGGTTCGCGTCTATATCCACGACACGTAGCGTTTTGACTAGTGCCTACTATATGTAACAAAAATAAAAACCGACCCCCATTTTGAGAGAAAATCACCCTCTGAAAAAAAAAAGCGCTACGTCATTCTCGCCTCTTTTTAGCGTGCTTTTTCTCACTTAAGTTGTTTTAATTTTGGCGTTATTGCTGCTACTATTATTATTATTATCATCACGACGCGCTACCCGTGTATGCTTAGGGTCCTCCTATCTTGTTTTTTTTTTGTTTTTGTCCATACGAAAGCGTGCTGGATATATAGTAGCTGGATATATAGTAGGTTGAAAAAAAAATTGTAGCGAAACTCGTTTTATTTGTGGCAAATTTATCGACCCAATAAATGCTTTCCTGTTACCGAAAAGTCACGATCGTAGATCGATTAAGAGCATCCGGAAATTTTGTTACAGCGGCGTAATTACCGAGATTTGAAATATGGCAACGATGACCGAAATACAAATTCTTGGTTGGCGGGGAAACAACGAGCCGTGGAATCTTTCTGGAATTTATTTTACAGCCTTCCCCCGGAAATTTTATTTTCAACGTCCCTGACTTTTCCAGGTTTTTAAAGCAAATTTCCAAAATTGACATAAGCCGATGTTATCCGCAATTTTACAAAATCGAGACTTGCCCCATTTCGAAAAATAAACAACATTAGCGCAAAAATTTTTGAAAATGTTTCGAATTTGTATGAGCTCATATTCAGGAAATGAGAAAATTTTCCAAATTTGTACCCTAAAAAGATTGAAATTGTGCGAATTTGTCCTTGGAAACTGCGGAAAATTTTTCAAATCATTACTGGAAAAAATTGAAAATGCGGATACATGTACTGTTGAAAATTTTAAAAATTTGTACTCGGAAAACCTGGAACATTTTTCAAATTTGCCCTCGAAAACTGTTGAAAATGTTGGCAAATTTGTGCTCGGAAAACGTGGAAAAACGCGAAGTTGTCTTCTGAAACCTATACGCATCATCATGCACCTTACTATCGCCGGACAGTTTGTTTGCCAACGCCAAGCGATGTGTCAGTCCCCGGACAGTGAACCAGCCTTTTATTTCGTATAACATAAGCCAATTACATTGTTCAGCAAGTTGGCAGAATTAAATTCAATTCTTTACCCTGCAGTCACTACATAGTACCATTTGGCAAGGGATATCATTATACAAGTTAAGTCAGGCTAAGCAGATGATGGACCCCAACATCACAATTTAGTTATATTTCCCTTATTTGGGACTTGAACGAGGATAGCCGACCCGGGAATCGAACCTGGGTCTACCGAATGCGAGACGAGGATGCTAACATGTAATTGGCAAGACGAATTTCTACTCGAAAAACTTGGACAATTTTGCAAATTTTTACTCGGAAATTGGGCCCTGAGCTAACCATGCATGTAGAAGCATTACTTTTGGATCGCAACAACATTACATTAGCTCATTTTATGGGACGAACTTTGGGTGTAATTATATGATAAGTGAGATTTAAAAAATTGAATTAGGTAACGTAAATGAGCGCGTTACAAATTTCCCTAATTTTTTCAAAATAAGCCATTCCTCCCTGACTTCCCCAGACAATCAGACATTTTCAAATTCCCTGACTTTTCCAGGTCTGGGGGTACCCTGTTTTTACTCGTATTTGGAACAAGATAGGCAACTCTAAAAAACTTTATTTTCTCCAACAGTGGTCGGGATAAGTACGAAATAATTTTGGGCGAGTCTTTAATTAGAATACACGACCAGGATATTTATATAAGAACACAAATTTTAAAAAATATCCTGGTCGTGTATCCTAAACGCCGGCCAAACACGAGGAAAGTTATATCTGGAAATTCGGCATATTCAAAAAGTTCTGTTTTTTAGAATGTGAATTACGAGAAATGAAAGGTTTTAATTTGTCAGTTATAAAAACATAAATGAAGCCTAATTACTTTCAATTTGAAATTTTCCTTTTTAAAAGCCATGGTCAGTAAAATGCTCAGAAATATGCGCTTGACTTTTCGGACACGCCTAAAATTGCCAAGTTTCCAAGTTTGCCGAAAAATACAGTATGTCGATCTCAACAGCAGATTTATAAATAAACCAATATAAACGACTTCGATCTTACCGATATGGAAATTTATCAAATCTAATTCGATGGCTACACAATTAAGTAAGGAATCTGACCGATCATCAACATTGTAACGGTTTGAAGGCGCATCATGGCCCCATTCTGACATGTAGGCTACATGTTGGGCAATTTAACTCAATTGTTTCCTTTATAAATTAATACGACTACATGTCGCCTAATCTCAACAACGCGCGATGAAAAAAATAAGTCCGAAACATCGCTATTTACCTTCGTGAAACTGCATTTCTTTCGAAGAACTCACGGATATTCCCAAATCGAGTTTGCCGCCATTTGCATTTTTCTATTCTTTTCTTCAACGTTCCAAAGAGAAGTGTGACCGCTCACCGGGAGACAAACTAAATCCCTATCTTTAGCCCTACGATGCCGTCATGCGTGGCAGGACCAACGAATTAAAGCTGGTCAAAATTGATTAAAATGTGTACTGAAATTGAAAATGCACGATTTAAATACGTTATTCGTTACGTTTACGTTAATATTCCCCATCAAAAATATAATTACTTCGAAGCTTCACTCGATAACGAATAAATATATATTTTTTTTTTTAAAATAGCGCTTGATTGCTTTCGATTCATCGTTCGTAGCATCGTGACTTTTGAAAAACTTTGAAAAAATTACAAACTCTGAAGAAATTTTTAAAAAAAATCTCGATATTTTAAATCGATGCTACATATATATGTTCAGAACAGAAACGGTCGAAATTTTTACAAATTTCTCCTCAGAAATTGTCCACAATTTCACAAATTTGTCCTAAAAAGAAACTGTCGACAATTTCGCAAATTTGTCCTCAGAAACTGTTGACAATTTCGCAAATTTGTCCTATAAGAAACTGTGGAAAAAATTCAAAATTCATCCTCAGAAACTGTCGACAATTTCGCCAATTTATCCTCAGAAACTGTCGAAAATTTCCCAAACGTTATCCTCAGAAACTGTCGAAAATTTCGCAAATTTATCCTCAGAAACTGTCAAAAAATTTCCCAAACATTATCCTCAGAAGCTGTCAAAAATTTCAAAACATATCCTCAGGCACTGTCGAAAATTTCCCAAACTTATCTTCAGAAACTGCCAAAGATTTCTTAAAAATTATCCTCAGAAGCTGTCAAAAATTTCCCAAACATATCCTCAGGAACTGTCAAAAATTTCCCAAATTTATCTTCAGAAGCTGTCAAAAATTTCGCAAATTTATCCTCAGAAACTGTCAAAAAATTTCCCAAACATTATCCTCAGAAGCTGTCAAAAATTTCCCAAACATATCCTCAGGAACTGTCAAAAATTTCCAAAACATATCCTCAGAAACTATCGAAAATATCGCGAATTTACCCTCAAAAACCCTCGAAGATTTCGAAAATGTATCCTCAGAAACTGTCAAAAATTTCCCAAACTTATCCTCAGAAACCGTCAAAGGTGTCCTTCCGCAATTCCTGACATCATCGGAATCGCGCTGAAAAACTCAACCAGATTACGAAATAAAATCGAGATTAGATTGCATTATTCGTAAATCAATCTGATTCAAGTTCTTCCAGCAACAGATAACGCCAATGATCCAACAATGCAAAAAGGATCGAAACTTACTCACTCGTTATGAAAACAACACAAGTTTGACTAGCTCCCAACAACCAGCAGACTCAATCCCAAGTCGGTCATGCATCATTTGTGGCAGAAGGCAGCCAAGAAAGTCCAGCAACAGGAGGAGGAGGATTCCGTGGCCATGAATCCGTCCGATGAATCGTCCGAGGACCACGCCATTCCTCAACGGATGAGGAGAGGAGCGGTCTGCTCGGAACCACTCACCGAGGAAGACGCCTCCAACTACGTCAAAAAGGTCAAGGGTCATCCGCTTGACAGCCTGTCTTTTAAAAGTCCTGGAATCGGGATGGTCAACTCTGGCTCGTCTTTCTTTTGACAGGTTCTTCCCAAAAATGCGGCCACGACGGCGGCGCTCTCCAGGGCCATCTCCAACAACGTCTTGTTCTCGCAAATGGACGAAAACGAGAGAAGGTAGGATATACTACTTCCCCGACTTTTACAAAGTTTCCTGACCGAGGACGATGTCAAAAAGATTGACAAAAATATATGCCGATGTTATCCACGATTTTCGCAAAATCGGCGCGGGACAATATTCAATAATTCGACAAATTTACTAATGAAAATTTAAAAATTAACGAATACAAATTTACCGACGAAAGATTTTGAAAAATTAACAAAAGCGCGTTGAAAAATGGTGAAAATCCGTGTTCGAAAACTGTAGAAAAATCGTGCTCTGTAATGGTTCATTTTGCGAATTTGTCCTCGGCAACTACAGAAAATGTCACAAATCTGTATTCGAACGTTTTCTTAGGACAAATTGCGAAATCATCGACAGTTTCTTAGGAGAAATTGTCGACAGTTTCCGACAACAAATTTGCGAAATTGTCGGTTGGGAATCCCGCAAATTTATATTACGAAAACTTGAAATACTTTGCAAATTTGTCGTCGAAAACTATCGAAAATTTTGCAAATTTGCACT
>JAQGAO010000064.1:0-54428 GCA_034697705.1 Ommatoiulus sabulosus | reverse complement strand
TTAATCTTGTATTCTGATAACTTTTACGATTTACTATTTATTTTAAAAGATTTTGGACAAATCATGATAAATGGACCCCCCTGTATATGTACACGTAACTGCATAACTGTCTAACTTCGTATCCATGTATGAAACTTGTAAATTGCAGTATCTAAGCAATTTTCGATAATTTTGCAACTTTTTTGAAAAATTCGAAAACTGGCGAAGCATCTGCAAAAATGTTAAATATTCGAAAAAACTGTCGAAAATTCGAAAAAAATATGGCCTTGTTCCGAGACGCTATTTAGTCAGTAATTTTAGTCACGATTGAAAATGTTTTTCGACAAATATTTATTCTGAACCATGCAGCTACTAAAGGCGGTCACACACGGAGAAAGTTATATCTGGAAACTTAGCAATTTTAGGCGTGTCCGAAAAGTCCAGCGCATATTTCTCAGCATTTTACTAACCATGGCTTTTAAAAAGGAAAATTTCAAACTGAAAGTAGTTAACTTCATTTATGTTTTTATAATTGACAAATTAAAACTTTCATTTTTCGTAATTCACGTTCTAAAAAAAGCAACTTTTTGAACATGCCGTATTTCCAGGTATAGCTTTCCTCGTGTACAGTATGGCACGATATGATTTACGATTAACGGCTAAATTAGTCATAATTGAAAATTTATCCAATTAATGCCTATGACTGAATAATTTGTGACAATCAGTATGTGAATGTTTCCTTTTTATAGGCAAAAATCTCCAACATTTAAAATTCCATCTTAACTAAATAAAAGTTTATTCAACATTTGCTAATGTTGATTTCATTCAGTGAAAATGTAATCTCGTTAAATGGTCAGCTGTCACTCGCATCGCCTTTTGATCTGGACACGGGGTTATCTAATAGAAAAATTCGATTGTTCAAGGCAGCCCTTTTGTGGTCAGTCGAAATAATGCAAATGCCCTTCAGAAATCGAATAATATAGATGAAGTAGCGCTGCACGCCCATAAACGACTCAATTACTGTGATAAATGGGGCAATAAAGTGCTTCATATGCCCTTATCACTTACGCTTCGCCAAAGGCAACCATCGAAGAAATCGTTGAGATTAAAGCTTGGATCAAACTAACTCACTGAGTCTCACTCCATGCCATGGATCTATCTATGGTGCTAAATCAGTTGCTATTTATCAACCTTGTATAGCAAAATCGGATGCAATTGAAAACTATCACGTGGCTTCCGCTTTCTTGACTTTGTCAAAGGATCGTGGACAGAAGTTCGTCAATGAAAAAGTGAAATTTTTGAATGTCACTGATGCGTGCAGTCGGATACTTGGCCAATATTATCATCATTATTATTATTGTTATTATTGTAACGTACTATACAGTATTTTCGTTCGAGTAATCACTCGCTTGTTCAGAAGTTGTTGAGGAATGGACTGTTTGCCTGCCATAGCCACATTGACTCGGGGCTCCAAGTACAGTATGTTTGGATCCCCATATACTGTATAACTTAATGAAAGTGTTCATTTCACCCATTTTAACACTTGGGCCTACACACTGTAAATAAACTTGACAAACACGTATCTTCTCACTTTATTGTTATTCCTGTATTGTTTAAATAATGCTCAATTTCATTTTATAGGCATATGCGGCAGGATGTGATATTGTGATTCTTGCGAGCAATTTCGAACGGGTGCAGATTATTCCAGGAATATGTCATGACAATGTCCAAGTCGTTTGTGTCGATTGCTCAACTGACAGAGGAAAGGTGAGATATATACATGAACATGAGTATGTGCTGTATGCGCTATAAAAAAAAGCAATTAACTCCACTTTTAGTACCATTATTATGAATCACGGTGGTTGCAATTGGCCATTTGGAACTTAATCGCTTAAATTAACTTGAATTTGTTGACAAGTGCTTGCCAACTTCCACATCGAAATGTTTTTTTTTAAAGCCTTATTAAAATTATTAATAGGCTAGCTTTTGTGGAATACCTGCTGGCTTGATTCAGCATCCAGGTAAACTTACAAAACATGTTGACGTCTACAAAATATGAAGTACATACTGTAGCCTACATGTATAATTCTTATTTGGATTTGCTAGATGAACTATTAGATTAATTATTTAAACTCATTTTTAATTTCCATTTTATTTTCATTATTGTTGCTAACTTTATATTTTTTGTTATCAATACCTACTGTATGTAATTAATTCAAGCAATTTGCTATTCATTTGATTACATAGGGGGTACTTGTAACTTTTGTTTTCAGAATCATTTCAGATGAACCTCTAATGCAGTCTTTGAAAGTTTAACAATAGTTTTGCAGCATCAAACAGTGAACTTCATGATCAAGAAATTGTTGTCTGTTGCTAAACCTATGATAAAATTACTTTTTATTTTAAAAAATTTTATTTTCATATTAAATGTGGTGACATTGGTGATATAATTAAACTAAATCGATTATTAATTATACTCGACTACTCTACAAAAATATTTTGCCCGTAAAAACCTTATGACTTTTGAGTCCATTTGGTCCGTTTATTCTAGGAAGCAATCATACGTATGTCTGCAATATTGATTTTTCAATCCGTTTAGCCCATTGTGCACTCAGACGTATCTTTTTCTCATGACATAAAAATTTAAAAGAAAGTGAGTGCTGTGTCTAAGAATAGATGCCATTGCCACGTTACGTCTTAAATTTACTTAGGCTTTCGATAAAACCGATACATCATTTTCACTTTTATTAATCTTTTTGCAACTGTTGGTTGAAAAGGTCAATTCACTTTGAAAATATAGCAGCTAATGAACATTTATAATATTTTTTGGCTTTTTTTTTTTAGGTAGCTGCTGCTTATGGTAGCAAAGTATGTATATATGAACCTACACCTGTGCTACACAAAAATAGCAGTCATGTAAGCATTTTGTCAAGCCTATCTATTTCATATGATTATTTTGTTAAAGTGGTTATTAACCAATTAATATTGGCAATTTAGTATAGATTTAATGAGTTTTATCATACACACCTACTGTGATATCTTGTTGATAGATTAAATAAAATATTGTGGAGCTATTTATGAGCTTTGACAGAATGGAGGTTACATTAACTAGTTCCTTGATTAATGAAAATTAACCCATTGAAGCTAAGTGTGCCCTAAAACCTTAAACTAACTAACTTTTGTATTAAAATATCTTGGTGAGAATTGATTATATTTGTAAACGAGATGTATTCTTTAGTTTACCATGATTTGCAGTGATTTTTTATAGTTGTAATACTTTCATAGTTAATAGGAATGAGACAATTTGAGTTTTTTCATGAAAATTTAGGAATTTTAAAAAAAAATAGCACTGTGAAGTTTGACAACTCTGATTGATTTATTCATTTTTATCGTCGGATTTATCAATATTATACTAATTGCAGAAATTAGATTATATTTGGGTGCAAACTGGAAACTTTAACGCAGCATGTCACATATATAACTTGTCCTGGAATCTCGAAGGTTCGTGGAGCAGATTATTCCAAGCAGTTCATTGTTGTTTTCATTGGCATACCAGTGATGTTGTATTATTTTGCAATGGAATAGGCACCCGATTGTTAACTGGCGGTGAATGTATTCAGCTGTGGAACTATAATCCAGGTCCTGAAGCGTTTGAAAGTGACGAAATAAATGTGGACCACAGCGTGCATTTTCAAATTGGGGAGGATGGAGATGAAGAACAGCAGCCATTATGGCAGTGTGTTTGGAAGTGCAAGTTAGTGATGATTGCAATTTTGTTTGAATGAAAATGCGACCCAAACCTTTCATTACAATTTTCACAGAGGTCATTAAGCTAAGATGAATTTATTTTCAGAACGTCGAATCCAGTCTTTCATCTTAAATTTTCACCAGATGGTAGTTTGTTTGCTTCTGCTGGGAAAAATGACAGACTGGTCAAAATTTGGTACGAATACAAACCAGGTCTGTATACTTAAAGTAAATAGTTACTTGTGTAAGAAATTTTGAAAAAATGATTGCTAGATGAAAATTATGTTTGTTGTTGATGAGTTGTCTGTAGCAAACTGTCTATGTGTTGACTTTCAGTCTGCTTCCCATGCAAAAGTTTCGACATGGCGACATCGATGTCTAGTCTGTCCACCACCTCAATGGAGGATGTCAGTTATACATTTATTTATATTGCCCATCCCCGTGCAGTTACTGGTCTTTCCTGGAGAAAGACTAGCAAGTACTTGCCAAAGTGAGTACCTTTTACCAAATACTCTGACATGGTTTGGATGAATTAGAAACTAAGCTGGACAACTTTATGATAGCTTTTTGGTCCTCTGATTCAACGCATTTTTACTTTGTTTTTTTCCTGGCCATTGCAAGTTCATCTTAAAAAGAATAATCGCTTACAGTCTTATGATTTTTCAGCACTCGTTTTTTCCATTGTTGTTCCAAAATCCAAAATTCCAAAATCATCATAAAATAGGTTCGACAACAAACCTGTTAAAAATCATTTCTGTATTCTGTTTCAGAGGCTCAGTGTCTAATATGCTGGTGACATCTTGCCGTGATAATATCTGCCGCTTATGGGTCCAAACAGTTCTTCCCGATGATGGGCTAGTCAATTTGCAGCAGTTTGATCCCATGGCTGCACAAAATCCAAAACACCACATGCACCGTCACAAACAGAAATTCATGGTTCGACTAAAACACATGAAGTATGTATCTCTTTTGATTGGTTTGTTAATTGCATTATGACTTTTTTGTTATCCGTTGTGGGATCCAAGCCATTGACCAAGTTGTAATTCGCCCTTGAATATCTTTATCACGAACTTATTTATTCTTTTCCTCTCCCATCATAGAACGTGTTTTCATTTTCGAAGGCGTCATGCCACACAAAATCTTCACACTAATGGTCCTTTAGTTACACCGATTCCATCTCTACCAAGTACATACAGTTCTCACGATTTCCACAGTTTTGGGATTCATGGAACTGGAATTACGCCTGGTTTTCATTTTCATTTGGCTGCTAGCATTAATGCCGAGACAGGTATTAATGCTTATTGACCACTTTAGTAATTAAAATGTGGCAAATAATGCAAAGATTATCCGTGTAATTTGTTGTGCTGGTTGTATGCCAGATATACCGTTGGTGCCAAGTATCAGCCGGAGGGATAATAGCAAGGAACCAAATTTTGTGCTTCATTGGCTCAACAATAAGGAGATTCATTTTACTTTGTGCGCCGAGCAAATTCTACAAGATTTATGCAAGAAAGCTATTCTTCAGGAACATCCATCAGGCTCGGATGAACCCGATCATGAGGATGCAGATGAAAATCATGATCCAGATGAAGAGGAAAGCAAAGATTGGAATGGTGAGTCTTTGCAATCTGAAGCTTATTGATTGTTCTACGAACTAGTTGTGTTCTATGAGCAGTCTTGTTTAATTACTATTGTAATTCATTTATCTACATGATTTGGTTGGTTTAGCAAAACTTATAACGATGGCATTTGAAAGAACTCTTGCTGCATTTTCAGAAATATGCGCTAGATTCTTCACTTTGAGGAAGCATGTTTATGTAATGAATTTTTTTGATATGTAATAAAGAGCATTTTTTTTCTAGCATCCAAGAAAAAGAGTAAGCGCCCGAAGGGGAAACATGTTTCGAGTCATAGGTTAACAGCAAAAGCAGCAAAGCCTATAGATGAAGAAGCAATTCTTGAAAAATCTTCAAATAGCCCAGTAAGCAATGCCAGTATGCCATCAACATTGTCCTCATCATCAATTAGCACAGATGCTTCCATGGGAACTACGGTAAATATGCTTTTTCTTTCCAATTGTCTTTTCTATTATTTTCGGACTTGCATAAATTAATCGAAATTGTCATTCTTGTTATTTGGCTAGACACCGCTGGTTGATGCTTTGGATCGAAAAATTGAGGCATTGTTGAGAGACTGGCAGCAAAATCCTGATCTTCTATTTAGCGTGCATCCAATTGATGGCAGCTTTCTTGTCTGGTAAGCATTAATTTTTAAATGTGCCATCGTAGAATGGTATTTAATAGCATGTTTTTTCGACTTTTGCTCTTTTATGGGCTGGCATGTTTTATTATTTGGACACTTTGTTGTGAGGGTCTCCCAGTAGTGGCAAAGATAGTGGTATTCATAGAATTGAATGCAGTATTTTCAATTTTTTTACTAGAGATACGCTCGCTCGTAAGAGAGGGTGTGACTTTTGATAAGGAGTTTGCCTTTTTAGCAATTTCGAACACATTAATTTTAATAAATTGAGTCCATTGATCAGTGGATTATTTGGCTAGTGAAAAATTCTTGCCAGAACCACTTTCATTTGATTAGGAGATATACTGTATGTGCATGGTTTTTTTGTTTGTTTGGTTTTTTTTTTTTGCATAATTTTCAGTGCATACTTTTTTTGGAACAAAGTTAAAGCACTATCATTTTATGCAAAAATAGCATTACATTTTCCTGTCAGTGTTAATAAATGTGTTTTTAAATTTAGGCTTGTGGAGTGGTTGGATGAATATGCTCCAGGCACTTACAGACAAGCTCAAGTTAGCTTCTCATCTCGGATACCTAACGCACTTCCCCTAGGCGATGCAATGAGCATGAGCACCAGTTTAACGCTATACAATTGTAAATCGTTACTGGATCTTAAAACTGTGCTAGACTTTGGCGATGGTAAATCTACGCTCTCTGATTTGAATAAAATGCATCTGGCATGCGATGAGGGTCCATTTTCTCCGACTATTTCTATGCTGACAAAACATAAAAATGGGACTTTGAACTTGTGGAACCTCACATTTAGTGAAAGCACCAAATTTACCCAAGTGCTCAGTGTAGGGCATCAAGCGCGTGTGTGTGGACATAGATTTCGCGTAAATGACATTACTTGCCATCCGGTATTACCTTTGCTGCTCACCACTTCCCATCATAACCTCCCTAAGCTTCGTTCACCTAAGCGGGAAAATTCCAACTGCATTCCAGAGGATGAGCCCTTCGAGGACGATTTTGTCTATCCTTGTGGGAAAGATAACCTTCATTCGGGCTTCTGTAGTGAGCTGATCTTGTGGCGTATCGACCCTGTGGGACCTTTGTGCAAATCGGGTGGAGTAACTGAGCTGGCCAGAATCAACTCTCCAGAGCTGTCATCGTTTTCAAATGTTGCTTGGATACCCACTTTACTACCGAGGTAAGTTAGGTGCTGGGTTAACCATTAATATTGCCTTTAGTAGTTACATGTCCTTGATTCCTCCAGACTGCATGAGTATTTTTTCCCTTCTTTTGATGAATCTCTCCTTATAGCACAACATTGGGCAGTATTTCAAATTCGCCAAGCGCTTGCTTTGTTGCATCTGATGGAGAAAGTTTGCGTGTTTATCAAGCTGTGATTGATGCACGAACTTTGCTGTCTGAATTATTTAACGCTAAAAGAAAGAAAAATAAGGAGGTAAATACCCAATATCAATTTTTGTTATTTTCTGTGTTGTGCTTGGCATTGATAGTTTTGTTCGGGTCATAGATATTATTAAACGGATTTCTCTGTTGAATAAAAAACTAATGCGAGCTATTTAAATAATTAGACTGTTGTTTTTGCTTGGGAGCAATATATTTCACTGTTTTTGTAATATTCGGTATTGGATATAATCATGCAACAAAGTCATTATTTATTTTCTTTGAAATATTAATATCCATTATTCGTTTTTATATTATAAAATGTTTATCAAATTTTTAAAATTGTTAAAAGTTTTCTACTTTTACTTTATATGAAACTTTTCAACTTGAAATAGTATTTTCAAGAATAACAATGGATGTTCAAATTAGAGATGAAATAAATATTTTCTTGACTATTTAAATATGTTTTTAATTTTATTAGGAATCAATGGGAAGTATGTCGAGTTCAAGCTCTATGGATATGAGCTATAAACATAACACGTTACAGGAGGCTTTTCGCATTGTGAGCC
The DNA here is from genome assembly GCA_034697705.1 of Ommatoiulus sabulosus. NCBI lineage: Eukaryota > Metazoa > Arthropoda > Diplopoda > Julida > Julidae > Ommatoiulus > Ommatoiulus sabulosus. Next base: position 46,482 of record JAQGAO010000064.1, on the reverse strand, counting down.
AGCAGTCGACTGCTAGGCCTGGGTGCATAATTCAGCTTGATGCCATAGTTGATGCAGCTCACGTAAGCATTTTCTGCAAGCTGCGTTATCATTCTTAAGCGTGTTATGGTAACGTTTGGGATTATATTTTGTAGGATTGGCATAATACCCAGTTGCTACATGTGTTCCAAGAACAGTTGATAACTGGGGAGAGGGGTTCAAATGACGAAGTTCATGGCTTAATGCAGCCCACTATGGGAGCGATTGTTGATTTGCACCATGCGACCATTTTTGAAGAGCCATTTTATCTGATTGTTGTTGAAAAGGAAAACAAGCATTCAGTACTGCACATGTGGAGAATTGTAATATCATCCCAACCAACATTACCAGGTTTATTGCTTTTTCATTCTGATTAAAAACCCTGTACTGTATTGAGCACTGCATAGTTTTTAGGATTTTTTATGTTTAGGAATGTTTTCAGCATAACTGAACGGTAAAATAATTGCAGATGATGCTGAAATCGTTACGTATGCTCCTGACAGCGATATTGTTCAAGATTTTGAATTGTCAAGTGCATCGAGTGTTAGTAACACTCCTGATGTTGATGCGACTCATCATCATGGACATTCGTTAGCATCACCTGTAACTATCTCCACAACAAAGGTAAACTAATTATACTTTTTTTTTGCCAAATTCCATTAAAGAAAAGAAAAGTTTTGAGAAAAATATCTGATTCCTCAATGGAAGACTAAATTTTTACTATTTTATATTATTACCATCATGAGTTTCTAAATTGTTGCATATGAAATGTATCGTGGTATGACAATGTTAAACTTGTTGTTGGTTGTTCCAAGTGTGCTTGAATACTTTCCATAGTTACAATAGTTTTAATGTTTGGCAATTGTAGGTGTGCACCCAAGTTCTTATCCTGCCTGAAGATGTGGAGATTATCCATGCAGCTCCTGCTGCTGGACATTTAAGTTCCTCTTCTATTTATCCAGCATGCTTTGCTCCATACCTCATTTGCACAGCATGTTCTGACGGCACAGTGAGATTTTGGCGCTGTAACGTTACCAACACAGAAGATGCTAGCACAACCTCAAATAATGACCCACTGTTGACTAAAGGGAAACCAATTTATGAGTGGATGGAATGGGAAATGATGATCAATGCACAACGATCAAGCGTCATCGATGTTCCAGGTTGGATTGATTTTTGCAACATTTTAATCCAGTCCCAAATTTTTTATGAAATACGCATTTATGGAAAATGTATGATTCAGTGTTACCCTCGTGAAATTGTCATCAGTGATTAAACACCTGGGCCTTGATCATGCGATTTAGCTGAGCGGCATAGCGCTTTAGCAGAAATTTTCCAAAAATTTTCATTTTTTAAAAAAAAAACATTTATTGCGAAATTTTCTGAAAAATACCAACGATTTTGTAAAGTGCGATCATTTTAAAAATTCCGAACATGTTTGCATAAAATTTTACAAGTTCATCGATATTTTTTTGGACGAAATGGAAATGGCATATGGTAGTACATCAGTCTGTCTATGGCTGACTCGCAGTCAATCTGGGGGTTTAATTTCAAAGATAACATGAGTAAATTTAATGAAATGTGAATATTTATTTTCTGGCACATTCGTGGGATTTTTAAACTGACAATTCGTGAAGAAAACAAGTCTGATTTCCTTATAAATGTTTTTATTTTTATTTTTAAATTGTTATAAATTTATCCATGAGACCTAGAAAATTGTTTCCTATCATTAAGCAAAGGGATGGCACAACTATTTACCACAAGGCAATTACAGCACTTTCAAGGTCAATTGTTAAGACCCATTTTGCAGGTCCCTGATTTTTTATTTTTTTATTTTGTAAAAGTGACCAAGCCTTTTCTGAACTGGGATTTGCAAATTGGTGGTTTCAATTTTTTTTTTAATTTTCAATAATTGGAATTTGAAGTGTTTTACTAAATATTGGTTTGAGTGCTAGTTGTCGTACACCATCACTTAACGAAGCTGATGCTGAAATAGCATAATTTGTAAGATACTTTGTTTTCTTATAGGCACTTTACTGAATGTGAGTTGTGCATACAGTGGTCGTATTGCTTGTGCGTACAAACATGGCAAGTCTTTTACCCGACCCAAATCTGAAAATCCAAACAATCGTTATGTTAACCTCTGCGTGGCAATCTACGAGTGCGAGTCCACTGGTGGGTCGGAATGGATGCTGGAAGATACCATTCAACTGAAGAATATCAGCCTTCCAGAAATTAAGTTCAATTTTGATCTTCGTTACGTCCATGATCGCACCATCTTAGAAAAGAAGAAGCAGTCTCTCCATAGCTTGGTGCGAACGCTATCCCATGATGAAGTGACTAGTCCTCTGCGAGACGTTGAAACGGACCAACTGTGCTCGAATTTACATGGTCTTATAGCTGTACCTAGTTTTAGCACACTGCAGACATTGAGGAAAACAATTTGCGAAAAGGGCAATCAATTTCCTCTAACACAAAAGCATTTAGTTCAGCTCGATTGGGTCTCTACAGAAGATGGCTCACATATACTTACTATCGGAGTTGGCTCAAAGGTAGATATACAAATAAAATTTGACATTTTTAATTTTTAACTACTCGTTATAGTCATAGTTTTACCTACGAGTATAGTCATAATTATAATTATTATTAAAAATAGCTAAATGTGGTATAATTTGCTTAGATAATATAGGTTTTGAAGGCAAAGGATTTTATTTTTAAATTTATATTTAAAATGATTTTCAATATAGGCGTATTTGGGTAACTGTTGTTTTGTTGCAAAAAACATTTGATATGATACTTTCATTTATTGATGTACAGTGCTAACACTGTATTTAGTTTTGAATTCATCTTTATTTAAACTTTAATATTTTGAGGAACTCAAATCAAAACTTATTTTCCAGGTGCTGTTGTTTACTGCTGTTGGCAGTGACGTTGCCCAAGCTAATTTGAAGGCTATGAAAGAGACTCGTTCAGGCATTCGTCCAATCTTGAAGAAGGCATCATCCATGGTTGTGCCAATGTATAACCCGGAGGAGGTCCGCTGGATGAAAGTTCGAAGCGTCTCGCTCGAAACAGCCGATGGATTACCCCCGTTGCCAATGCAAATTTCTTGGGTCAGAGATGGCATCCTTGTGGTTGGAATGGATAATGAGATGCATGTTTATTCGCAGTGGAAAGATCCTGGTTGGTAGTAGTTGAAGCTAATCTAAATTTCTTTTGAATATTGTAATAGTCTAACACATTAATGAAAAACAGGACATTTTTCTTGTACTGGTGTGGTAGAAGCCGTAGGTTCAGCATCGAAGAAGACAGATTTTGATGATAACATCGATAATCGCACTCTTACGGATAAAGATCTCTTGAGTCTCGTTCGAGAGGCATCTCATCATCGCCTTATTCCTGTAAAAAGTCTGGCACATGCTTCATCGGCTAACCTCGTTAGTGGAGCAGATGCCAAGAAAAAGAGAGAACTCATTGCAAAAGGCTTCATTAATACGTAAGTTCAATTTCACGACTAAGAATTTTCTTTATTTGTTGAATAAATTAAGGCAGTATTTGTCTTCATAATAGCTTTGTTTAGCTCATCTGATTTAAAAATATCCTTTTGGATGTACTAATATTGTTAGTACTCTCCTCTTTTAGGGAGAATGCCATTGGGACTGATATAATGCCAGATTATGGACTGTTTGAAGCCAGTCGAATAGCATGCCCGGTGTTACCCCAGTATCACCCAAAGCAGCTGATGGAATTGCTGAGTTTTGGAAAAATCCGTCGGGTTAAAGCCATTTTGACTCATTTGGTACGATGTTTGGCTGGAGTTGGTATGACTGAAGGTCCCGAGAGCCGTGGAAGGGTGTGCAATAGCACAGGGAGCTCAAGCGGTCACCAACGTAACTGGTCAAGATCAAGAACTATGTCCATCAGCATACCAACTAGAGCCAGTCCGATTGATCCACAGATTCAGTCATCAGCAGTGGTATCAGAAGAGCTTCAATTGGACTATGTGGAAATAAATGCTATTCCTCCTTTGCCGCTTTACACCTTACTAGCTGCTGACAAAGAAACCCCTGTGCCGCAAGGACTAGATGTGGAAAGGAAGAAGGTGATCATTTTATTTCTGTTACAGGGATACCGGATTAACAATTTGTTATATTTTCCCGCATTCTGCTGCTCTTTCTGTGGATTGTTAAAAAAAGTCGATGTGAAAAAATGCAGGCATAACTAAATGTAGTTTCAACAGTAATTATTTGTTAAGATCAGTGTAAAGTAAATTTCTATTCATAATGGCGCCTTAGCAAATGGATGTATATGCAAAATTGGCTGGCATGCTTGCTGTTTGAATTAATCAACAATTTTCAATATAATTATTCAGTTACCTGCTACTACTTTTAAACTCTTGTTTTACTTCCAATTGTAGGGTTATACTGGCCTTTTTGACAGCATAACAATAGAAGGGGATGAAATTCTGGAGGAGATTTTAGCAGAAGACCTCACTGGATCTGCTAACTTAGAGCGCAAACATTCGATTCCAGGCGAAAGGCAGATGCTAGCATGCTTCGGTCCTCGACAGGTGAGTATTTTTGCAATTTTGAAAAATGCAACTTAGGTGTCCAAATGATATTTATGACGAACTTTTAAATTTTTGTATAGGCTCGTGTTTTGACACAGCTGTTAACCCATACTCATCTACCTGGCTTGTCGAGTTTAGACCAAATGCACCTTTTGGCTTTGGCCGACACTGTAGCTACATTTAATAATGAATTTTCTGATAAATTCACGATAAGCATTGCCAAAGAGGGTCAGTTGATCTCTTGTAATTTTAAAATAAATATTTTAAACTATGTCTAAAATAATCTCACACATTTTTAGATCTTTTGAAAACATCGCTGGCAGAATCTTCCGCAAACGCAGCAGCATCAGCTGGTTAGTTATGTTATTACGTTATTTTTTTGAACCTTGAAAATCTGCAAATTCTAATTAATCAACTTTACTTAGATTCACTTGATGATTGCGGACTTCGTTACTTGCTTGCTATGCGTCATCAGTCATACTTACAACGTTGCCTTCCTATTGTCCAGAGAGCACAGTTGCTTAAGCAGGGCCTGAGTCCACATAACTTAGTATGGGCGTTTCACTCTGAGTCACAAGAAGAACTCATGAACATGATTCCAGGAATGCAAAAAGGCAATCCTAAATGGTCAGAGTTGAGGGAATTGGGTGTTGGTTGGTGGGTGCGCAATAATACAATTTTGCGGCGCTGTATTGAAAAGGTTTGCATTGTTTTTGTTCAATTTTGAATGTATGATTAGCATATTTGATTATTAATCTGTATCAATATTTTTCGTAAAATTTATCCTTGTTCAGGTTGCAAAGGCAGCATTTCAACATCACAACAAACCGATGGATGCTGCATTTTTTTATCTGGCCCTAAGAAAAAAAAATATATTATGGGGATTGTTCAGGTTAGCTTAATTTATGCTTTTCTTCAACTGTTTTGGGCCAGCGCCGATGGTCGGGTGGGTTACGTGTTTGCCTCCTGATCCTAACTAGCAGGGTTCGCTTCCCAGTCGCGGTCGGTCTGAATTTTCAGAATGTGCAAAATTCTCTAAGTGGTAGCTTTTTTTGGATCTGCCCGTTAAAGATCACTCTTGGGGGGTGGAAATCCCCTTCAAAGGCAAAATTCCCAGGTAGGTGATGCTGGCACATCCCCTAGCATTGGTGTTTAGCCTCGTAGCAGAAATAGGCAAATGTTAAAAATCCGCAAACAAACAAATTGTTTTGTCAGGGTTCCCCCAGACCTGGAAAAGTCGGGGAACTTGAAGATGTCTGGAGAAGTCAGGGAAATTCAACGTGGTCAGGGCCCATTTGGAAACATTTTTAAATTTTCACAGTACAAATTTGCAACAGGTAATGAGGACAAATTTGCAAAATTCTCCACGTTTTTCGAGTACAAATTATCAAAGTTTTCCACGTTTTCCGAGGACCAAATTGCAAAATTATTGGGCGTTTTCAGAGTAGAAATTTGCAAAATTGCCCACGTTTTCCGAGGACAAAATTGTAAAATTGTCCACGTTTTCCGAGGACAAAATTGCAAAATTGTCCACGTTTTCCGAGGATAAAATTGAAAAATTCTCTACGTTTTCCGTGATGAAATTGGAAAAATTTTCCACTTTTTCTGAGGACAAATTTGCAAAACATTGTAATTTTAAGAATTCAAAATTGTCAAATTTTCACAAAAATTTCATAATCTTTAAAATTGTCATTAGTAAATTGTGCAAAATATTTTTCTGTGTCGATTTTGCAACATATGTCAGTTATTGACGTTGTTGGTCAGGGAAAGTTTTTTAAAACCGGGAAAAGTCAGAAAAGTTAAAAATGAAATTTCTTGGGAACCCTGTTTGGTTATTGCTGGGCAGCCAAAAGCCTTGTTTTTGCAAATTTAACTTTTGTCATTTTACGCAATTTCTGGGGAAAAAATCCAAATAACTCATTTTGAAACTGATCAGTACTAATAATGCATATGACTGCTAGCAAACAATAAAATGTCATGCAATCTTTTTCAGAGTAAGATACTCATTTAAAAGTTCTCTTGCAAGTTAGATTATAAAGATTACTTTCACTGTGGTATATTGTTTACATTTAGTGGTTCCACCTCTATGCACTCTTTATAATCTTACATTTTAAGTATGAATCACAGAAATTATTTTACTTGGTCAGACACGAAATGAAAAATGTTTTTAAAGTATTTATATTAATTTTCTCTATAGATCGATAAGCGATAGCAAAATGACCGAGTTTTTCCAACACAATTTTAACGAGGACAGATGGCGGAAAGCTGCTCTAAAAAATGCCTTCGCTTTATTGGGAAAACAGAGATTTGAGCATGCTGCAGCATTTTTCCTATTGGCTGGATCATTATCTGATGCAGTGGAGGTAAAATGCCCTTTAACTTTTGCATGTATAAAATCATCTGATGACAAGTTTTCCATGTATTGTTTTGGGTTATGGTTTATCATTCCTAATATGTTTGTTATATGTAGGTTTGTTTGACGAAGTTGGAGGATGTCCAACTAGCCATGGTTGTCATCAGACTTTATGAAGGCGACATGGATTCGTGCCCACCAACATTGCAAAGCATTTTACACGAGACTATTCTTGGATGTGATAAGGATGGAAGTCGCTACCAACCGTCCAATGCCCACCCTGACCCTTTCCTACGAAGCATGGCCTATTGGATTCTCAAGTACTACCCTAGTGCCCTCGACACTTTGCTTCAAGTTCAGATTGGCTCTGATCATCCAAAATCTACTGAAGATGACATGCGAACATTTCAAAATTCGAGTTCTGGTAACGTTTCTTCTAAAATTTTGTGTGTTCCATCCATGCATTTTAGAAATTACTAGCCACGTTTTTAATTTTTATAGGAGCTCCCAATTTAAATAGAACATTTATGTAGAAATAATTTTTCCTCCGCAGAAAATTATTTTAATTTCCTGGGAGTTATTAATACAACCGTGGTAAAATTAAGTATTTGCTGTATGACCCACTTGAGCCATTCTAAAAATGCTTTTTGATGTTTGATTTCAGCTAATCCTAGCGTGTTCAACTTCTATCTCTATCTCCGGACTCATCCTCTACTGGTCAGGCAGCAAATGACAGAGTCCCTGCAGGATCAAAATGTCCCCAAGGTTGCTGCCTTATCTGGTTTCACCCATTGCATCGATGCGCGTTTACATTCCCATGAAAGACAGATGGTTTTGGAAGATGCAATCACGTCTTTGGAAAGGCAACTCTACTTCACTACAGCACATGCTCATTTCACTGCTGGTTGTCCAGCTCTTGCTCTGGAGGTGCTCTCCAAGCTTCCACTTAAAGTGATAAGCATGCCAACTTCGCGTAGCAACAGTATCATCAGCAATAGCCCGTCGAAATCTGTAATGTCTGTGGGTAATAGCTGTATTGATACTGGAATATTGGCGGAAGCTTCAGTGACTAATTTTGATTGGGGTCAACCAATACTTTCATCAAAAAGTATGCAAGAATCACTTGACTTGAGCCTTCCTGATGAAAACAATTATGATGACGAAACTGAGAAGTCAAATGTGGGATCAAATACAGTGACTAAAGGTAATATATAGAATTAGTAATGGTAATATGAATAGGGCCATGAAACATCTTACTCTTAAAAATCTCGAATTCAAACCCATTTTATGTGTAACCCTTATTCTAAAATAATATACTTTTCTCCAATTAAAAGGTTTGTCCAGAGGGGCATTAATAAAACTAACAAGGAAGTTAATGTTTTTCCAAACATTGAAGAAGCCAAGTGAAATTTTTTCACCTTCTGAACATAGTCGAGGTTTTCAGAAATAAAAATTTTGTTTAAAAAAAAAGCACATATTTTAAGCCAAGTTGGGAATTATATAACATTTTTTGGTTATTTACGATAAATTAGATATGTAAAATGACATAAGTAATAGCCCATCAAAATCAGTTATGTATGTGGCTGATAGCTGAATTGATACTTAAATCTTTGTGGGTGCTTCAGTGACCAAATTTAGTCAGGGCGAACTGTTAAAGGTAGTTTTAACATGTCACCGTTTTTGGGTCACCGTTGCTTAAACCTTTTTGGGTATATGACTTGATTGGTCTAGTTCATTTTGGATACCATTTTTGAGTGATATCTCACGTTTTATTCCTTGCCTTATAGATGAAGATCAAACTCCTCCTGTTGCCCCACGTCTTGATATCATGGCACAACAGCTGAAATTTATAGCATGTTTGAAAGTTAGTTCCTAATACGTTTTTTGACTGCTAAGCAGTTAAATGTAGTTATTTGTTCATGCTAATTTTATCTTTATGAATCATTAATTATCTGATAGATTGTAATGGAGGAATTGAGCACTTTGGCCACAGGGTTTGAAGTGGATGGTGGACAATTACGCTATCAGTTGTATGTTTGGCTAGAACAGGAAGTAGATGCTCTTAGAGAGCTGTGCAATTATGGTTCCCATAAGCATGGTAAGCATCATTGCTGATAGAATGATGTTAAGTGTTCCATTTCTGAAAGTTTTCAAGTACATAATTGTTTAACTGACTTTTGCATACGATTTCATTGAAGAAATGAGTATCAAGGATATGCAGGAAGAAGAAAGGCAAGGAGGACAAACCCCTACTCCATTTAATCGAACTGCAGGTGGCCATCCGACTTTACATGAGATTTTACAAGCTGATAAAATGGACTTTGAAGCGAAGCTACATCGTGCTGAGCGCAGGCGCTGTTGGTTAAGAGGTAATTGTGTGATCATATTTCAACTGCTACCGAGCAGTGATATAAATTTTGGAGGCAAGTGCTTTTTCGTTGTGGAACATTTCAGCAGCTATTAAAAAAAATCCCATTTTATGAATAGTAGACAAAATGTGGAAAAAAGTATGGTATTTTTTATTGATATAAGTATCGACTCTAGGATCGCAAAGCTAATATTTTGACATGTTTTTTATGTTAAATTCAGGATTGAATTAAAGATGATTATTTACCATTGTTTAGCAAACCAAACCCTTCTAAGAACGCTGCTTTCCTACTGTTGTTTACATGGTGCCAATGGAGGTGGATTAGCCTCTGTACGGATGGAGCTAATTCTGCTCCTGCAAGAACTTCATCAAGAAAAAACTCAACAACAGTTGTTATCACCATTACCATTTCCAACTACTCTTCCTCTTCTTTCTGCAAGTGTTGCTTGCCATAAAACTGTCGTTACTGATCCAATACGTCATCTGCAGGTGAGAAATAAAACATCCTGCATATCGTTTGATTTTGTATTTTTAGGTTTGCTACACGTTTCAGATTTGTTTTCCGTATGTTTTTAGTCTTTGACCCATGACATTTTGCATACTGTTATTGATATTCACGGGCCACCCTCTCCTGGAAGAGTGAATTGTTCTGAAGTGTTTATCTTGAGAGACTTAAGCATTGCATTGGCTGCTTGTATATACCAATCTCTGTGTGATAGTGAAAGTATTAGCGTGAAACAGAGTGGTTACCTGTCAGCTGGAATGGAGGCACTTGCCAGGTATCTACCTATTGTAAATTACATTGTCACTTATTTATAGCGTTTAAAGATGCAATAATCAGGATTTTGAATGTTTTTTTTTTTCAGTGCAAGTGTTGTGTATCACGATAGCCATCTAATGGCAGGCCAGTCAAAGCGCAGGCGGTTCAGCAGTAGTGAGGAACCATTGCAACCATCCACTGCACCAAATAAATGGCCTGGTAAGTTTTTGATTTTTAAATACTTATTTAATTTTAGTGGAGGCAGATAATATGCACTTCTTATAATCTAAAATATAAATTAGGCTCAATTTGATTATATTTGTTATTATTGGTGGCTTTCATTTCTGCTGTTTTCCTAGAAATGAAAATGCCGAAAAATTTGAATAATACATATTCCAGTTATATATATGTTATTTTGTTATAGTGCAAATTTTATGATTTGCTGTAGTGCTAAAAACACTGCGTCTACTAAGTCGACTGATTTGATAATTTTATTTTGTAATTTATGAAATTTCAAGGGTATTCGCTTATTCCAAAAATAGGAGTGACTTCGTTGAGGGCATTACTAGCTAGAGAAAAGGATGAAGATGCGCCAAAACTCACTACACTTTTGAGTGAAACATTTTTCGCTGTGTACATGAGCCTCCTAGTCCATGCTCTTGTAACATGTGAAGCCCACACACTGTTTCGTCTGGTTGGTCAAAAGTTCTCCGAAAAGACATGGGCAACTCTATTTGGAGGCGGTGCAAAGCGCCTTTTGAAGGTGGCAGCAGCAAATAAACCACCACTTGTTATCCAGAGCTCTGCTGAAAGTAAGTTATAATTTAAACGATATTTTGCAAGCTATCATAAAGACTTTATTTTAATTTGAAAGCATGAAATCTTTTTTTTTTAAATATTTCTAAAACAATAAAATTTCTTTTTCATTTGATATACCTGAAAGGTAATTCCTTGTAATAAGATAATGAATTTGAACTATAGTAATTATAATGATGGATTTCGACTTGTTAACCCAAATTTCAGAGCCAACTGGGGAAATGGGTATATTAACAACTTTGTCAAAACAGCGGGCGAAGTTTCACATGAAATTATTCGCCCAGGGATCGCAACCTGCTCCCATCCATGAAGACAGACCAACATATAGAGAGCAGTTCATACCACCAGAAATGTCCATGGTTAGCTGTTTAATGAGCAAAGTAAGTTGAATAAAAGACAGAAATAATATAGTCAACCATTGAAGGGTAAGAATTGTAAGTCGACGTTATTTGAATGTAATTTAAAAACGTAATTTTTATTTAGCCATTCATCCCTTCGGATTATGGACTTGATTACGATTCAAGTGACTCGATTCACAGTGATGAGAGTGAAGATGATGACAGTTTTGAAGATGAAAACAAAGACTCTAAAGCTGACCAAGAACTGTTTGCTGAGCATACCGACCCAAATTCTTACAGCTGGTGTATTCTACGTTATGCCATTATTCGATTGGTGCAAAATTATCTTCAATCCTTCCTCGCAGTTGTCGGAATGGAAATGCAAGGTTCGTTTCAATTGTCTTATTTCGCAGTCTCATGTTGATTGCATTACTAGACGAGAAATGTCATGGATTTTATGAGCTTGAAACTAACACTTAAGATATTTTGTTCCAGTTTATATAAACAAGGGCTTTCATTTTCTATGAAAGGCTCAAATTTACAGACTCATTTTTAAGAGTGCGTTTGCATACAATCTCTACAAATTTGCAGACAATAGTTTGCGCTGTAGTAAATTTGGATTCGTCTCTTAATAACGCAGTAGAATGGGTATTTTGCATAAGTAAGAGAAATTGGGGTGAAGTCCAGCACATAACTTATGCCTTTGTGAAATGCAAATACTATTTACCTTTTTATGTGTATGCGTGCAATGTTTAGTTTTGCTGTAAGTTTCATTGCTAAAAATTCAGTCTCAGTTTTATTCATTAGTCCAAATGTTTTACCTTTGATTTCAGAGCTTCCTGTTGCAAGCCCTCTCATTCATTCAATATTACGTATACTTGATCATTGGGTGAATCTTTTGAAGGAAGCTTTGGACAAATTTGGTGGTCCACCCGCCGATTACATTCCTGGCTGCTATGTGGAAAAGGTCTCGAGTGGCCCTGCTATTCAAAAATACCGTGGAATTTTGGAACCTCAGAACACCCCTTTCAAGTAGCTTGTTATTTTCGCATTTCAAATTTTAGCAATTGTATTTGAGAGCCTTAGTTGGCTGATATAAATTTGCGTTGCTTCTCTTGCTTAGATCAAAACATCGTTCGGCTTACCCCGTAAAACGTTTATGGCGTTATTTGGTACGTCAGGAAGCAGTGCAAGAGATTTTTATCAGATACATTTTCACTCGCAAACGACCAGTAACAATTGTTGATGATAATGCAACTGGTGATGATTTGGATGATGATGTGCATCTCCCTGATCCTATCAGAATTATTCATAAGGATCAGGATAGCATCTCTGCATTCTGTATTAGTAAGGTAGGTTATGTTTGATTTATTGTTCATAACAATTTGAATGTCTTAATTGGGTTAGTAATTTCTAGCATCATTAGGTAAGCACATAAAAAATGTACCACAGTAATTTTCTATGTAAGCAGAAGTTTACTTAAACGTGATTATAGTCCTCTTTTTAAGTTTTCTTCATGTAATGGCAACATTATTCTTGGTTTTACCCATAGGATTATTCATATAAAAATTGCTGAAATTGCATACTTTTTGGCAAAACTAGTTAATAATTTTATGGATGAAATTTGGTGAATGACTAAAATAAATGTGCTATTTTAATGAAGTTTTTAGTAAAATATCGGGCTTGGCTAACTAAATAGATTAACTAATTTAATCTAATTGCTCATTATATGCATTTTAATGCTAAATTGTCCTAAATACTTTTCTTTTTGTTTATTTTGCTAGATCGTAAGATTCTTCTCTTCTTCCTCTTCATGAATTTGTCAATGCATGACTAACTTTTAAACAGCGTTAATCCATGACATGAAAAGCTTTCACAGCCACAATGGAACAGTTATGGCGCATCTGTAGATCTTTGTAAATTATGCATGATATAAAAATTGTACAAAAAGCTTACTTTAAAAGTTCAAATTTTCTCTATGCTACATCATGTGTGTCCAAACTTAATTTATATAAATAACAGTCATGCTCAAATGATTATTATGTAGTATATAATACAAATTGGCAATTAAATAACAATAAAGTTGTAAAAATATCAGCCTGTTTAGTAGTAATTTTGTGATTTTTAATGTTGGTTTAATGTTGCTTCTGTGTTCCTTTGTGGCTGTGTTGCATTTGCTGCACTGGGATCCTAAATGTCGTGTGGAACATTTTACTTTGCATGTTGCATGTTTTTCTGTTAAGTATTTCGAATTAAAATTGCCGTGTTTGCCTGCATATTGGTAAGGCAAATAAATCTAAGGTTTGAGTTTTCCTTGCATGGGTTATGTGTTCGCTTCTAGGATATTTAGATAAAGTGAAAGAAAATCACTATGCACTTCTTTCTTATTTTTGATAAGCACTCTTCAATTGTTATGCTTCAGTTAGAGCACTTATAAACATTAAAAAAAAAACAGTAAGCAATATGATATATTTAAAAAAAATTCCCAATTCTCGGCTATCTTATCATATTTTTATTTAAATATTTTGAGTTTCACCCTTTATTTTAAAAAAAAATATCAACTTGAAATGAATGGAAATCGGAGGTACGATAATCAAAGGTGGGAAGATTCATCTGTTCATGCCTCTGATTTCCAGTCTTTCCAAGTTGATTCATTTTTTTAAAATACAAAGGCAAATCATAAAATCTTATAAATATAAAATAGGATACAGTAGCAAACATGTTTGTTTAAGGATAAATAAATCTGGAAATGATATTTCTTCTTTGAAACGTGATTTTGCATCAAAAAATAACAAAGCATCTTAGGTGCTTTGTAAATTCGAAAGTCAATTCCCAAAATCAAATGTAGCATTACTGGAGAGTATTTAGTGAAGAATTGTGAGTCTTTCTGGGCAAGATCTGCTGCTAACGTATTTCGACATTTTGGTGACTTGAGTAATTCATTTTTTAGCAGTGCTCATGCCCATCATTAGTTTATTTACACCAAATTTCAATCTTACAATTATAAGTACAAGTGTGATGTACAGTAGATAAATTCAAGGTTATGCAAATTTTGGCACAAGAAATTACTAGTACAAAAATAGTTATTAATATTTGTTAATATCTTGAAAAGAACGCCTTAAACCTGTACCATCTTTGCACTTTTATCATTTATGCGCTTTCTATCTAGATCAACAGTGGCTTTATGGCATTGGCAACCACCAAAGAGTTGCAGGAATTAGACATTTCAGTGCTATTAGAGCCACCTTCATGGCTAGAAGACGAGTGTGAATTTGACCTCTTGAACCTCAGGTGTGACGAATTTCCGTTTATAAGGACGCTTGTTTCCTAGATTACGCTTTGTTAATTGTGCTTCGTTACTTAGGGGGAATGAAGCACTTCCATCAGCCGATTATCTCGTTGTTCAGACAGCCGCTGATCGCCCCATGTTAGCTCAGTTACATTCGTCTGTGAGCCAGACAGGATCAACAGCAAGTTCGGCTTTTAGCAGTCCAACAGGACCATCGCCATCACCCTTTACAAGTCAGACAGGGCGGGCGACAACGGTGGTAAGCAATACATGTATTTATATTAAAAGTATGTTTTCAACGTGGTGCAGGCATACCCCGCTTCTATTGGTAATTTTCCCACCATTTCCCGTTTTTGGGACAGCCAATTCGCTGATAACAATATTTGTGCAACTTGAAACAAGTCAGTATGACTATGGTGAAATTTAATCTGTTCAACATTTATATTATTTATAAATACTTCATTAATGTCAGTTTAGCACACGTGATGGTCAGGAACCTAACCGGTCATAAAACTGGGGTGTGCTTGTACGCGTTCCCAATGCTTCTATCGACTGGTAACTTGTATGTTGTCTACAATAATTTCATGCTTGTTCTTGCTATCCTATCCGTTAACTTGAAAAAGCTAACATTTTTCTGAACTGTGTTGTTTTAACTCTCGTCTCCATTGCATTTGTCTCTTTTTATTCCTCTTCCTAACTTTGCCTTATATGTCTGTCTTGGGTGCTGCTTTTTCTGCCAAATTGATGTGCATCCCCTTAGTTTAAGGGTCTCAATGTTCCTGGGGCCACAAATCCCCATTTTTGTCAATTCATTATTGAGAGAAGTCGTCACTTGATGAAACCGGTGAGTTAATTAGCTCCACCTGCGGGTGGTGCATATCATAGAAATGTTTTGTTTTTGTGTAAGCATTTTTGGGGAAGGGCAAATTCATTTTTTTGTTTGATATTCTTGGGAAACACCCTCCGCCTTTTTTGTGTTATACAAAACGAGAATGTAGATATTATGTTATTACCATACATTTGGCACTGGTTTGTGGTGTGTTTGTGCTTGGATGCAATTTCTACTTACAATTTGTGCAAAATTTGTACTTAAACGCTAATTTTTGTTTTCTTGTTCTAGATAATGAAACATAAGATAGATGGTGTGAGAAGAATGAGTGCACATCCCTTGCTGCCTATTTGTAAGTGGAAATTATTTTTAAAGCAAGTAAATTGTACAAGTTAGCAGATTTTTGATGCTGTAGAATGCCTGAGATGGTTCGTGGAGATGTGAATAAGGTTCCAAAATAATTAATATTTACTGATCAATCATATAGAAAATTATACATATTCCGGGGGTAGATGATTCATGTGTTTAATAATTTAGCTGATGCACAAAAAAATCTTATTTATCATATGTACATGTGTATGATGAGTGGCGATGCGCTTCCTGTTACAAAACTGACAAGACGATTGATATCTACTGCCTGAGTCTTATTGGCTCCGCTCTATGACATCAACGGGCATTGAGCCCATGGTTAATGATGAAGATGATGATATTAATTAGGATAATTTAATTATAATAAATGATTATTAATGATAACAATTCAAAACGTGAATTAATTTAAATTCCCATGTACCTTAGATTTATCTGGTGGCTCCGATGGATCTGTCCGGTTGTGGGAATGGGGTCATACGCAGCCTTTAGCTATGCCACGCCCAGCTGGTACCTTTGCAAAAGTTACACGGGTACGATTTAATCCTCAAGGGAACAAGGTAAAAATCAAGTATCTATTTTTTTGTGTTCTTTGTTTGTTTGTACATTTTAGCTTAGAAAACATGACATCATGTATACATTTATAAATATTCCTGATATTTTGATACACATTTACCTTAACTATTTTAAGTTTGGTGTAAGTGATGGCGATGGTACATTAAGCCTGTGGCAAGTGGGAATCAGCTCATCGGCAAATACCTCATTTTTCGTAAGCATTTAACTCAAGTTATCAATTTCATTATGTAATGGAGGCAAATTTTGGACCAAATCGTATCGGTATTTTTTTTTGCAGAGCATTCAGTGCCACACCAAACAAACAAGCGATTTTGTTTTTGTATCTTCGTCCAGTTTAATAGCCACAGCTGGCCATTCTTCTGAAAGTAAGAATGTGTGCTTGTGGGATACATTGTTGCCTAAGTCAAAGGCTTTGGTCCATGGTAAGGGACTCCTCCTTTGCTATCCAATCAATCCATTATATACTATTTGGCCATTTATCTAATGTTTGGTGCTCTGTTTTAGCATTTGTGTGCCACGATCAAGGTAGTTCCTGTATTTTATATGCACCTCAACATCAAGCTATTATCTCTGCTGGTAAGAAAGGCTACGTAAGCATTTTCGATATACGCCAAAGAACTTTGCGACAACGTTTCCAGGCCCATGAGTCTGCGATAAAATGCTTAGCATTGGATCCAGCTGATGAGTTCATTGTGACGGGCTCTGCCGATGGAGATATCAAGGTAAATTAAAGCGTGTTTTGGCCTTTATTTAAACAATAAAGGTGCACAAATACATGAAAAGATATAGTTGTAATTTGCCAAGTATCGGATTATTTTTTCAACTTTATGCCTAAATTGGTTTCTAGATCTTCCTTTGGATTGTTTCTTTAACCAGATAGTTAAATCATTGTTCTTGTTTTTTTTTTTACAAGATTTGGGGCCTTATACAGCACAATTGTGTCTTTAATTTTCCTGGAGAACATACACGAAATTCGTTTTTCCGCAACATCAGCCCAGGAGTTTCTCAACTTTATGTGGACACAAATAATCGACTATTTTCATGCGGCGCAGATGGGTCAATGAAGTTGCGTCAACTGCCTGAAAGAGAACTAGTTTTGCCCTATTACTGAGATTCATTCTTCTACATTGTCCATCAGGTCTGTTAATCATGCATGATATCAAACCAGAATTTGTGATCTGCAGAAATGCAGGCAGCTTTCATTTCTGCTAGCCAGTGAGTGAAAGCCGTGGTTTTGTCATTTGTGGCATGTCGTAGAGGGTGCATTTCTGTTAATCTTTTAAAGCGAAAGCATCGATTAAAACAGTTAATTTTTGACTGTGCCTCTTTTTGCAGTTCAAGTACATGCCATCCGTTTTGTTATAATTATTTTTTAAAAATATTCCTAATAAACCTATCAAAATTAGTTGAGACGGTAGCTCTAATGGGAGAAGTACACTGAACTATGCTTAGTAATGTTACCTGAAAGGAAATATGTTAATTTTGAAATTAATCCATAGGGAATAGAAATAATGTGTAGTAAAGTATTTAATTTATGGCATTATGGAATCGAATATGTGGTTCATTCTTTCTTTTTACTTTGTCCCGATTTGCTTATGCCGTAGTTGGTCTTGAGTGAATTTTGCATCATATTTTATCATATGTGAGAGTGCGTAATTCATACTTTTGTAACATTAAGTTAAAAACAAGCAACAGGGTTGTTATTCAGTAAGGACAATTTCAACATACGGCAGAAAGAAATCTGATCATTAAATTAACACACGACATAATGCTTGCCTTAGATTTTGAGTGAAATACGTCATGTTTTATGTGTGTTGAATTTTAGATCACACTTAAAATTATATCCAGATATGTACATGGTAATGTGAGTTGCACGAATATCTCCGCATGCATGTCGGAGCACTATGTTTCCAGTCGGATCTGACCAAAATTGGGTGTGGATTTCTATTTCTGTTATCATTGTCATATTTGAGGAAATTTGAATTCCACCGAGTTATTGATAATATTTGAAACTCATGGATGCTTTGTATCTAAGGTACTTAAAACATGGTATACTTATTACAGTTTAACTGGGGATAAAGAAATGAGGGAGAACGCTGTCTCATGTGTTATATCCGTGATTGCTGCGAGCAGCTTTAATTTAAGCCCCTGTATGATCTTTGTTATTTCATTTTAAGAGTTTAATCACTATTATCATACTGTCCATTGTGCCATTGGTTGTCCATGTGCTGTAATTTTTTAATCATCCATTTATTGTACTGTGATATCTAAATTTAAGAACAATGAAACGATTGTATCCTCGACTTCACAGTCTAGAAGTTACTAGCTAGCTGTTTGTGAGTCGATCACCATTTTTTCCTTCCACTATCATGAAATTTTTAAAGTGAAAGTTTGTGGCCTGAAAGCCACTCACCAATGTAGGCATAGATATGGGTTGTTTATATATATATATAGCTTTAAAAGTGAGCAAAAATGTTTTTTTACATTAAAAAGTAGTTTCCATCAAGCTTTATTCGTCGACACCTTGGCAACAGATGAACAACCCGTTTTAATTTTATTTGTAAAATTACGCACAATTT
Organism: Ommatoiulus sabulosus; assembly: GCA_034697705.1. Classification (NCBI taxonomy): domain Eukaryota; kingdom Metazoa; phylum Arthropoda; class Diplopoda; order Julida; family Julidae; genus Ommatoiulus; species Ommatoiulus sabulosus. Next base: position 27,620 of record JAQGAO010000064.1, on the reverse strand, counting down.
TAGCACATATCATCTGGTGTTCTTTTTTCACATGGTTATCATCGGTTTTGCTAAATTTTCTCACATCTTATTTTTAAAATGTCAACAAAGAATCTGAAATGCATAGTTCTCAGGAATAATGACAATGATTTTAGTCCAGCAGTTGACAAAAAATTAGCAGTAATTTATAAAAAACGAACTTTTGTCTAAAGTCGTCTATAATACTCAAATAAGAGTCAATATAAATTGGACACTTTGTAAGAATTATAAGGTCTAATATAATTATCTAGATCTTTTTCCATCTATTGTTGAAAAATGTGAATTTTTTTTATAAAAACGTGCATAAAATTTGACATCTAGACCCTCATGTGATCATCTGTTGCCAAGTGAACTGTTCCCTATAAAATCTTGTTTTAATTTCTGAATATTTAGTATTATTTAATCATGATTATTTTTAATTTTTTTTTTCTTTTTTTGTTTTCGCTTATTGAAAGATGTGTATAAGTTGTATACTTTAGCCATGTAAGTTTTAAATTTAATTGAGTAATTGAGTTTGTATTTTAATCCAGTTAAGTTAATTAGTTATGCAGTTATTTAACAAAATTGTGCAAATGTTTCTAAAAGTATATTCTCAAAAACAATTTAAACATTCCAATTATGGTGTCTAATATAGCCTATTTGCCTTACAGTATGCAGTGTAAGTCCAATTTCTTGAAAATGCGCATCATCTGAGTATGATAAATTGCTTATTTTTATTAATTTATAATTACACAACTTAATTTACTCAGTGCAGTTCAGTACTGCATATATTGTTCAAAATGGCTTGATAAATGTTTAACAATATTGAAAATGCAGATGAATTATTACACAAAATTCATTCAATTGCATTTATAATTATTATTATTATTATTACTACAATCAAAGCGAAAGCTTTACTAGCTTGTTGCCGTTTTGTGCATATGCACCAACTTGATTTTTGTTCCAACTATGAGCAACATTATTTATTTTTATTTCAATATTAGGATATTTCTGATGAAGTTATCAACTTCAATAATGCTTTACGGACATCTTTTATCCAAATCAGTTTCTGAAAACAAAAATCATGGTTTGTCTTGACCTGATTATTACTGTAGCTATTGACGTCATGGTAGAAAATGAATACAAGGGAACTACATACAGTAGATTCCAAAATAAAATTTTACCTACAGTAAGTTTGCCAAAGAGATTAAGCAGAATTGTAGAGAGTGGTTTTAGGGCTTGTTAGAAAGGTTGTTCATAGATTTCTAAGTGGTCTGAGTAAACTGATCAGTTGCATTTTGGGACGTTGCGTTATTTATTTTATAATTTTTATGTTACATTAAACTAATTTATGTGATATGTGATAAGCTTCTTAAAAGCAACTGGTTGCCCTAATGTTCATGTATAATAATTAAGAAATTGTCCATAAAGGTCTAGACTATTTGTCTAGCCTTTCATTCAAATATTTCTCCGATTTTTTAAAAAAAAATCCCACTTATTAAGCCGGTCATAAACGAAGAAAGTTATATCTGGAAACTTGGCAATTTTAGACGTGTCCTAAAAGTCAAACACATATTTCTGAGCATTTTACTAACCATGGCTTTTAAAAAGGAAAATTTAAAACTGAAAGTAATTGGACTTCATTTATGTTTTTATAATTGACAAATTAAGACGTTTCATTTCTCGTAATTCACATTTTAAAAAACAGAACTTTTTGAACATTCCGTATTTCCAGATATAACTTTCCTCATGCATGGCCGGCTTTAACTGTTCATTGTTTCACTAAAAAAAAATTCAGATAAGTGCTTATTTCTGTTGCCCCTGAGTTAAAAATTTCCAATATCCATGCAAGTTTTAGTTTCTGATGGAGTTTAATTTCTTTTAGTTTAGCACGCTCAATGATCGATATTTAGATTGGAAAATGGAACCAAGCTTTCACTGGACTTCTGGGCATTTAAGAGCAAATTGCAAAGGAGTAATTTAAGATATGGACTTTATTTAAATCTGTGACACTTAATAATTGCCATGAATATCGAGAATGTGTTTTCTCGTCTTACGTGTCAATGTTCGAATAATTCCGGATGTTTAATTGTAAAATTTCTGAGTGAAACCAATTTTTAAATGGTTTACGTGTCAATGTACAGTAATTATTCTAACAATTGCCACAATGCAAGTTTTTGCTCGTTGATTTTTTGTGTTCATCTATGCCCCTGTTATCCCTCTTATGAGTTGATACGAGCGTGTATTTTTTCAAAACGGGTTAGAATACTGTCACCTCTCTGTACTAGATGTAAAAGACTGGAAAAATAATTTATCTTAATTAAAAATAATTATCACAGTGGATACGATTAACTGGAAAAATGTTTGAATCAATGTCGCTGATTGGAACTACAAGACAAGAGCCAGTGTCTGGCAAAATCGAGGAAATGCAGTTTTGATACCGATTGAATATGAAAATATTGTTCCCTGATAAAATATGTGGACAGAATTAGCGATGATTAAATGAAGTTTGATCAGGTTCATATAACATATTTTAATTTGAAAATTTATCAAATACTCTAAGAAAATCACTTGACATTATGTTTTCACAAAAGAATTTTTTATGAATTTCATAAATTCTTAATTATGGCTTCTGTGTAATAGTTGAATTTAAGTCACAGTCATGAAACATTTGCTTATGAATTAGAAATAAATCTTGAAAAAAAATAAACTTTTCCCGCTTTTAATTTCAAATGTTCGTGAGCCACCAGAGCCCCCTACAATATATTTAAAATATTTAAATCTTATAGCTGATAGTTTGTCCAGGTAAACTCAAGTCGAACAATTAAAACTCAACCTTGGAAATGCATTGCATACAATTTATAAAATTAAAATGTTCACGTATATATACTTATTATTTAATAATGAATTTCATCACTGCTAATGCAGTGCCATGGATAGTACTTTCTTTGACATTGCCGCTTGTAACGCCCCCTAGATCTTTGATTGATAACTCATAAAATGGCGAATTTCTTGCGAGTCTACAGGTGATTGACTTCATGTATTTTACGTGTTTTACAGGAAATTCTGCGTATTTCATTGGATCGACTAAGGCATTCACATGGAATACTGTAAGTTAATGGACGTTATTAATGGAATTAGTGTCGGTTTGCTGCGAATCAATGCAAATTTTAAAGTTATCGTATTACGTTCGAATCGTTAGGCCTAACCGCTGATTCTACATCAATGGATTATTTAGTGAAGTTATTCGTTGTGTATCATTTTAACTATAATATCGTGGTGAATTCTATGTCAGTATTTATCCGATGATCTGTATTTCTCAAAAATAAAGAAGGCAAAATTCAAAGAAAGCCTACAAAATGTTTCTTGGGCTACGTACTCCTGCTTACAAAATGTATGTAAGCAGGAGCAAGAGTATATACAGCATATATTCTAGCTTGCTTTGATTATTAAACGCAAAATAAGTTTAAATACATTATTACATGAAAATCTATAGTTATGGATCTATATACTCGGTCATCATCGAAACATGCTGCTTTCACTCGTGAGTTGCAATCATGCAGAAGACAGTGTGCACTTTGCAAAATTTCATGTGTTTCACGGTGCTAAATATGCAAGTATCCTTTCTACAATTTGTTTCATGTAGTTTTAGCACCTTCATTTATTATAGTGAGATTAGTGACCACTTTTATGGACGTGCACGTTGAATTTTTTTTAAATCTTGATCATGATTATTATCAAATCAAACTCACATATCAGTAGCCTAAATTTACACCTACAGGGTAAATCTTTTCAAAATGTCGATATAACGCTGGTTATCCAAATAATCTTCTTCAAATCATCTTTGATTTCACAACTTGAGCTTTTTCATTAATTTAACAGTTAATATACAAATTAATGTACAGCTATAGTTATGCATTTTCTATTTATCAGTTAAAATTCTTCTTTCATCAAAACTGGAAACCACACTGAAAAAGGAATTCATGCATGTACTTCTTTTATGTCATGTTCCTCGGTTCCAGCCCACATATATTTCTCAGCAACACAACAATTAGAATTATTTGCAAACAACAATATTTAAAGTGGAAGAATCTCTTCTCTCTCATGTAATATCGATCTGCACACAAGTCTGTGTAAGTTGCATTTTGAACGGTTACATCAGTGTTAAAATTGCTAAACAGAATAATACGTTCCCAAGCTGCTTTATAAGGACATCCTTCTGACATCTATTAGCCGATGTTGTATTTTGGACGCATTCGTATGCAAAGCAATTGGTGTCAAATGTGGCTGACAACTTGTTTCTATTGTTTTTGAAAATGTTACTCATCATTAACATTTGTGGATAAAGTTGTTTGTGGCGACTTAGATAATTCTGATTTTTGGTTATTACCATTTAGTTAGTAGAGGAAATAAATTATTACAGGCCTATTGTCATTTTCTCAAACGTTAGTTTCGGTATCACGTGATTTTTAATGCATTCTGTATTCAAAAATATCTTTGTAGCACTTTCTTTTTCTTTGAAAGTCACATGATACCGGTTTTTCCTTAACTCTTTGTTAGGTCTATTGCAAGCTAAGACTATGCTATTCTCAACACTCCTTCAGAACTGGTCCTCCATCTTGTATCCTATGAATATTCAAAAAATCAAAATGTTGTCTAATAGCACGAATGACGTGCATGTACATGTATTAGAATTATGGAACATTTTAGTAACAACGTTCCAATGCGAACGACCAGCTATGCCCCTCTCATTTTCTGCTAATAGGAGAAAGAGAATTATCCGGAAGCCATCAAAAATTAAGTGGAGGAGGGCAGTCGTCCACAGCTGAACCCTGCTGATAAAACGTGCCATCACTTTGTTAACTACTATTTTATCTCTTAGCTGTTGAACTATCCCATTTGTTAGATTGCTTGATGACATACTTTACTCAAGGTTACATTCAAAGACTGATAAGGCAGTAAAATGATTCACATAAAAAAGTTCTCATTGGTTTGATATCGAAAGTTACATTTATGTACATGTACTACGCTACTGGTCATACATTCAAGATGTTGTCATTGGAATAAAGCTGTTCTAGTGTTCATTGAAATGTAGAAAATGCATAGCACTAAAAGACAAGAGTGACCGGTTATTTTTGGTTGTAAAGCAAATTGTAGAAATGCTCAGTTCACTGAATATCAGGTGCCAATATTCTAGATTTAGAGGTAAGTTTAGTATTATTACCCAAACTGAAGCAAATGGGGAAGATTGGAGAAAGCACTTCATTGGAAGTGCTGGCCATGTAGTTTACTGGTGAAGGTTTCTCAGGGTAGTTAATTGCCACTGCTTTTCCCAATCCTCCCCATTTACCTGGGCTATGGGGACATATGTACTCTACATTGAGTACATACATGTATGGTTAGGCGCCATGTGGCAGGGGGTCATTTTGCAAGTTAAAAACTCTCCCAGCATTTGCCTGTGGGGTTGTGGGAAACAATGAAAAACCACAATTTGTGTAAAGCATATGCAAATGCCTGGCCTGCTTTTGCATAGTCAACTGTATTTATATCCATAATTGGAGAACATTTTTTTATGTAATCTAAAATTTATTTTTTGATTATTTCTTAGCTCAATTTCTCCTGAGGCCAAGGAGCCCCAGTGAACATGGCAGAGAAGTTTACAGGATTCTCTGGAGTAACAATAGTGATATTCATTGCATGCGGTGTTTTGGTAAAACCTTTTCACATACTTTATAATTTGCTTCATTATACTGCATTTTAATGGTCCTTGAAATAGGCAAATGTAATGATTTGAAATCTGTTTTCAATGTCTTTCTCAGACTTTTGTGCTGTTGTTTCTTTTTGGAAAACGAGAAATTTCCAGATTTGCTCTCAGAAATCGACGAGGGCCACATGTACCAATTGGGCATGATGCTCCTAAGGTAGGTGCATACATTTCTGCTCATCTATTAGACGTTCACGTTTATGGCATTTTGGTTTAGTTTGCTGTTTAGGCTCCATATTCTATAGTTTTATTAATTTCTGGCGCCTGTTTTCAGAATTTACGGCGAACTTTTGATGAAAGACTCACAAGAATAAGTGAGCTTTTGCTGGAGCCAAGATCTTTGCAAGCAGACCGAATTATTCTAAACCCTTCCAGTGAAATTTTTCTAAGTGAGTAAAGATATAAAGTGATACAAAGTAGTCATTTTTTTCTATTTCTTGTAGTTATCATTTCTAATGCAAATTATTTGCTGATAAATGTGATAGTTGGATATTCCAGTGATTTTTTTTTTGACGGAATATCACTTCTCGTTAAATTCCTTATACACCTTTGATGAACTCATTTTTGGATTCTCGTTGTACATGAATAAGATTTTACCGTCATAGAAATTTGAATACCATTCTTACTCTGCGAGTAAATAATCTATGGGTTTTTTGTGAGGATTTTTAAATAAAATTGAAACTTGCATTTAGTTCATGTGCCCTTCAAACAAATTGTTTGATAAATAAGGGAGAAAACTGATAGGATAGCAGAATAGCAGTTCATTATTAGAACTGATAGAGAATAGCAGCATCAACATCTGTACGTCAGAGTGCAAATGTATTATTGAGTAACATTTATCTATATTCTGAACGGAAATTTACTTAGTTTTGTCATAACGGGTATAGAAGAGTTTAGTACTATTTCGTTTAAAGATTTGATCTCTGAGGGCAAATTTGCATAGTTATTGTTTATATTTCCCTTCCAGAAAGTAAATCTCATTACTATAGAATGAAGGCTGTGGATGATGTGAAGGCTTTTGGTAAGTATACAATTTCTTTTAATTTCACTGAAGATGGTATAGATCTCACTTCAAAATGTCCATGTATTTCAATAGAAGAGCGATTGCGCGAGAAGTATCCTCATAGTAAAAGAAAATCAATGGAGTCATTGAGATCGCATCTATTCAATGTTTTAATTGGTGGTGCATCTGCTAGCACTAGGAAGACTAAACTTATTCATAATCTCTGTGATGCCTATGAACATGCTAGACATAATCCGAAGGTAAGATTATATATTTGATATGTCATAAATGTAGTTAATTTTAACAATGATATTGTAAATGAATGAAGTGTAAGGTGCTTTGGGTTTGCTTTGGGTGCTTTGAAGTTTGGGCTTTTTTTCGTATTTCTTGGGTAGAAATAAGAATATTTTTTAGTTATTTGAATGATTTGAACTTCTAGGATTTTGGTCCTAACGAGTACAATCAGTTGTCTTCAGTGATTTCGGAACTCCACCCATAAAAAGTGCAAGAACAGGCTAAACTTCATGCCGGAGTCCCATTCCTTCCTATTCTTCACGAAAAACATCCATTCCTGACAAAATGCGTCAGTGGCCTGCTTTATGCTACCAAATGCACTTTGGGAAAGTTCTCTGCGAGCACCCTACAAGCACCGAGTTTAGGCCTACCGATAACACAGCCAAGTCCACATCAGTTGAATTTCTGTAGGCTATTCTTCTTGTCAAGCCAAACGCAGGCCAGTCTTTGGGTGAGTGGAATACTTCTCTTGTAGACATTCAGTGTCATTTGAGCATCTCCAGCAGAAAGACATAGAGCTTGTAGAATAAGTTGTAAATATGTTTCACAAAAAAATGCGAAGTTCATTTAAATTCTACTGGATCTGATTTTACAAAAAAACTAGAGAAACTACGGGTATTGGCAGTTTATAGTACGAAACATTAAACAGAAACCAGGTCATGTTAAAAAGGTTTCAGTCCAGATACTTAACACAATGTGGAAAAATTTGCTCAAATTGCAATAGCTGCTATCACTTGTGCATGTTTTTTGAATATTCAGTCATTGTCCGTAATAAATGGTGCTGTCAAAGACCAATGCAAAATATGCCTGCAACTTACAACTGCTCTCATTACAGTGATTAATACGACCCATTAATTTGGCATTGATATTTACCATTTTCTATCGATGTTGAAAGTGGCATTTTGATTTCTTTTATGCATTTTATTTAAATTGTCAGATAAAATTCTTTGAAAACCGTGTTGTAATTATTGCTTTTTTGGCACTTTCATATACTGTACATCTAACTAACACTCAAGAAATGCTGTTAATAACATGTGAAGCCAGTAGTGGCCGGCAGCAAAATTTGTTAGTATTTGCGAACATCACTCACTGCCATACTTATAATGTACACCAAACCCAAGCTTAAGCAGCTCGATTGTGCATTTTAAAATCTAGTCATCGATATCTTGGTGATAAGCTTAAGAAGTTTTTCCTATTTATTATTCGTACAACTTAATATGGTTACCGGAAATTTGTTCGCCAACAAATGATCCCCGAAATTTGTTCACCAAAACAAATGTTTGCCTCTACTTAACTTAGCCTCACTAATGAGGGCCTGCAGCCTCCAAACCCCCCACTGGCCTTTCGTGGTCTAACAAGTAATGACTAACATTTATTTTGACGAATAAATTGTTGAAGGCGAATAATTAATTCTTGGTGAACAAATTTCCAGATACCATTAAATATACCTTACTCTTGGACTTATGACTGTCCCACAAATGATACTCAGCATTTAATCATTTTTAAATAACCATATATCTGTAATTTGGAATAAAAATAAAAACCTCAGCTGTCCCGCATACTCGTTTGAGCATAATTATCTTTACTTCAAATCTTAATGCAAAATTGTTAATGGTGAAATGGATATACTGTTGTTGTTCCACCATTACTGACTGCATCTTTCCCTTTTAGTTTCTGTTTTGAATTTAAAATTATTAAAAGTGTATTTATAATTGATTAGTGGGCAGTTTTTCGTCAAGTCTCATCTGGTTAGTTTGTGTATGAAGATCCAATAAATGATCCAAGTCAGTTTTGTAAACTGCTAATTTTCAGAAAGTTGCATAATTTGGAAAAGCTGAAAGGCATTCGAAATTACTCGATTGCTGGTGGTTAAAAGATATTATAAGATGTGTAGACCATTTTTATTGGATAAGATTTAATACCATGATTTTCATTGCATCAATTTATTCATCTGAAATGAACTTGTGTTTTTGCGCTGAATTTAAAGATGATTAATTTTCTCGTTTCACTTTTGTATTGATAATAGAATGGCAATAATTGAAAAAGTTTCGGAAAATTACTTCCCAACTGCGAAAATGGTAATTGTTTTCATGTTAATTTAGCTGCGTGGTTGGTTTTCTTTCAACATCTTTAATGTTGGTTTATAAATTTTACTTTAGTAACTTTTATAAAGAGTAATTGACATAAGCTTTTTTTATCCACAACTTACACAATTGTGTAATTTCACAATGAATATACAGCATAAGGGTGCTAAACTTAATAAATGTAAACCAGAAATTTTGAAAACAGCTCCTGATATGCTCGGGAACTCGTTGGATCATTAAAGTGTCAACCAGTTTTCTTCCAAATATTATAAACGTGTTGCATTTCTCCACGTGTTTATTATCTAAATCAACAGAGAAGCGTTTAATAGGGGAAAAGTTGATGACAATTCTATACGTGAGAAGGCAGAAAAAGTATATCTGGTTTTGCTTTCCAAATTTCTAACATTACAGGTGTAATGTTTAGCACTTACCTTGAAAAACTGTATTTAAAGTTGTATTCTTCACCATCCATTATTGTTTAGAATTGATAAATGAGCTGGATGTGTTAGTATTAAAAAATCGGAAATTTCAGATGCAATGTCGTGTCAATGAATTGTGCCAGTCTCTGGCTGAAAACATGTTTTGATTCAATTACCTATTGATATACGTGTCAAATCCAGCTTAAGTGTGTTCCAATTTATTGATATTCTCAATAAGCTTACAAGAAAGACAAGTACTCAATTAACGATATTATGGCTTGGTGCTTAAAATGCTACAAGTTGTCAACAACTGTTTTATTAGAGTGCTTAAGAGCTAATTGATTACCGATTTTTGCCAAATCCAGAACATCACACATATCTTATTATGTCCTAATTCATTAGCAAATTTGTCACTGTTTTGCACATGGTGTTTAAATTATCACTTAAGATGGTCGACCTTTTAAGCAATACTGTCTCTCACTTGAGGCAATGCAGGCATAGCCTGGGATCTTGTTCCTCAGATTTTTCTTAGAAATAACCTCTTTAGAATATACAAGTGAATTTAATAGCTCAACGATGGATACCTCAATCCTGTACTTTCAAATCTTTATTAATCCAATAATTGAAAATGAACACTAATGCCAAAAAGATGAAAGTTGTTTGGGGGTTTCTTCCTCATATCAACTGCCATTATGAATCCTTTACACTAGCTAATGTTTAGAGCAGCGTTTCCCATTATTTTTTTTGTAAAGAATCCTTTAATCCTTAGAACTATTTCATGATTTTCATTTATATCGCGATTTTTTTGCTGAGCCCCTGGGGATTAAGGATTCCTAGTGGGGAAACACTGATTTAGGGTAATAATCAATTTAAAAGATTTGCCTCAAATCTGATTTTGCTGTTAATTGCACTAGAATCAACGAACATAACGTTGGGCATTCATTCAGAAGGGCAAATAAGTAAAGTTAAACGTAAAATGGCTCACAAATATTCGGTTTAACTGGCCATCAGTATCACGATCTGTAGTCTGAAAAATCACGTTTGATTTATGTCTGATCTCATGATCTCATAGGTTTTCATTATGAAGAACATGTTGCCCTGCCAATGTAAAAAAATAATTAGTTGTCTAATGTTTTTTATAGATTTAGCAGAAGATTTAGAATTTTGTGGCAAAATTTAAATTATTTCTGGCTCTTCTAGGGATATAAATTCAACGTGTCAAAATTCAAAATCACGTTCACGATGTGAAATAATTAGACTTAAAGAGTTAATTATTAAAGTTAAATTTTCAATGTAAGAAGTACGAGTCAAGAGGAAAAAATACTTTTACTTCATGAATATAAATGTTAAAGATATACGTATGAACATAGCATTATGAGCTTTAATTTTATTCGGTTTCCTGGCCATTTTATTTAATTGATGGCTAACGTATAGCTTAGAATTATTATCCATAGAAGCGTTTTTGGAAAAATATAATAATGATCAAATTTACCGTTTTCCAAATGTTGTTATGAAGTAAATGACGTTTCACTGCAAATCAACACATTTTGCTCTTGTAAAGGTTTCTTCCATTATTTTGGAGAACTTGATGGAATGATAATTGTAACTTTTCCTCAAATGCAACAGAATCATGCTATTTGATGATTACAGGGTGGCAACAGTGTCTATTACTCCTTGAAGAAATGTAGCATATTCGGCGTGGAAATTATTTTTAGTCAGATGATCAATAGTTACTGTAAATATTTAATTTTTTATAGGTTTGAATGTACGTATTGTATTACTTATCGCGCATGGCACAGTGAGTAATTAAGAAGATTGGTAAACTGATTTTAATTACATTTGTTATGTGGCCAAGTCTACAAGGTGTGAAATGACATTGTAGCCATCTTATGTGTAAAGAAATTTATGAATGTTGCAGTCTTACTTGTTTATGTGTGATGCTTAGCTAATTGAGTACTGGTCACTTAGGTTAATTAGATAGATATGAGAGCACTGTTTAATCCCAGTATTTATTCCCAATAATCGGTCAAATTATGATATTTTCAAATCAAGTTCCTGGTATATGGTTGGGCAGCGTTGTGTTTTCGCCATCATATCCATTATTTTGTACTGTAAAGCCCATAATTCATGGCAAGGCTTTTTTGTGCTCTCTGAGCAATTGAACTCTTCATGAAAGAGAACAGGAAAGTTTTTGTTGGTCATTTTGTTCTCTTAAAGCTAATCATCCCATATTGATTTTCCATTATGGTGTTATTTTTGAACTTATGTTTGCTGCCATTTTGCGTTTTATTATATTTTTCTAACCATACGTTTTTATTTATGTGTATACATTATATTATACTTCCCTGGTACTTTTGGTTCTGCAGCCTTGAGATATTCTCTCAGTTTAAATTATGATATCAAAACCACTTGTGTATATTTTATTATCGCTCGTGATATTTTAACAAACGAATATCATAACATATTTCTGAAAATGCCGTGACTTTCAAGTTTGAAATAATAGCCGTTTTGTGAGTTTAAATTCATCTAACCAACACCAATATCTTATTTGGTTAGAACAATGCAGGTATCCCTAGTTTGGAGCTGTTGTACTTATACCACGTCTGTGCTATTTTATAGCTGCGCATCATGTTATGCGATTGCATTTTCCATGTTCGAACGATGTTATGTGATTTATTGCCCAAGTGCTATTGTAATCCGTAAGTATTTCCAACTGTAAAGGAGATTTACAAGGCTCATCTTTTATTGAGATTCTCCGATGCAGTGTAGTCAAAGACTGATTACGAATCTTTGCTGCTGCCCATATTGAAACTATAATAATTGTAAATATCTTGTATATAATGTATTCAATGAAAATGTCACTTACCCATTATGAACTATCGGAAATACACGAGTTTTAATTAATATTGGTTGTTTTTATTTGTACCATAGAGAACTGGAGATGAAAGTTATTGCATACACGAATCTATTCAAGCTGAAAAGTGTTCATATAGAAGTTTTAATGAAATAAAGAGTCAAGAGTTTGGTGAAAAATATTTTCTCAGAACGCATTTGTCTGCAACGTTACAGTATGATAGTGCGAAGTATCTGGATTTAGGCAATTTCTGACTAAGTTTATTTGATTTTTGACAAGTTATTCAATAAATTTATCTTATAGACTAACTTTGAAATTTGTTCAACAATTGCACTAAAAATGTGTCACTGCAATCTTGCACCGATTGCATTGCGCTTTGCACCACAGGTAACGTGGTAACTCTGGTTTTCAAAGCATGTATGTAATACAAACACCGTTCAATTACAGCGCATGCTCGTATCACTTAATAACTGAATTGTTTTAACTTTCACTTTAGTGCCAGCACGTTTATTGAATCATTTTTCCCTTATTTGTTTTCTCTATTACAAAGTCAAAGAGACCTTTAATAACAAGTTTATTTGTTTCAAAGTTTTCAAGAAATGATATCTGTACACAGCAATTTGAAACCCACGCATTGTATTTCCATATTTCATTCGAAAAAAAAATAGCTACCCTGAGACAGGTACATGTTTTGTACTAATTATAGTACACCACTTTGGCATGGAAGTCTCAATGTTATCAACTCACGAGAAATTCGACATATTCCAAATTCAGAGGCACAAGGATTCTCCCTTTACAATTAATGCTGACCGAGCAAAATGTGAGTAATGAAATACTGACTAGTAATAAGGTGATTTACATAAGTACAAAATGTAAAACTAAGTTGAAATAGAGCCGAAGTACACCGTTAAATCGTTGTATTAAATATTCTTAAAAACTAGGTTTTCAAGGATACATGTAATTGGTGATCTTTGCTATCAAAATGCTAAAAATGATTTCAAGTACTACAGATATTCATTATAAGACCATCTATTATCAATTCAAATTTAGCTTTATTTGTCAATTTTCCTGTAGGAAATTGTTCCTTTATTAAACCATGCCTAATAATACATTTTTATTTGTTGGCCCCATTTTCAAAATGAAAAGCTGTAGCTAGATGGCTGCAATACTGCATTTAAAAAAAGGATAACAAAAATAAGTTCAAAGTTCTTGATGCTTTCATTTTAACTTAAATTTGTCACTGAAGCATTTTTTCCAAATTATGAAAAGTGTGATTAGGTTTTCTCACCATAGTCTGAATAAAGAAGAATACAGCAGCAACAATTGCATTTTATAGTGTAAACGCCCAATTCTGGTAAATCTAATTTCAATTTCTAGCTTTCACCTGAGCAACTAAACGTTATGTGAAAAATGTACATAGTTCATGATTGTCGAACATGAAACTATTTTGGAAACAAAAGTTTGATAAAGTTTGGTCAAAACAAGGTTCAAGACAATGCACCGTACCTTAGCCTTAATACATTGTATGGTCCCACCAAAATAGGTTAACTGGTGCAATCGTATACCAAACATGAACTTTACTGGTGGATCAGAAACGTTTGTTGCTAAAGCTCTGCTGCGGAAGGGCATGCATGCAATTATACTTGTTTGTATTTAATTCAAAAATATCTGACACTACTGTAGTAACTGTCCTGTCATGTAAATTAGATAATTTCACGTACCCTGTATTTTTGATACATTTGACTTGTAAAGCTAGACATTCTACATATGTTCACAGATGGTTCAGCATAATTTATTTCTCACAACTAATAACACAATCTGTGGTTGCCAAGTGTGGCTTAGCCTTTTCATTTTTTTTCGAAAATCCTACAAGTAAGATAGGTTTACATGTAGGCACAAATAGTGTTATTTTTCTTGAATTAAAAAGAATTCCATCATAGAAGTTGCAATGTCAAACTTGGCAAGTCCAAATTTTTCTTTTATTTCCAATGCAAAAAAATCACTAGATGTCAAGCAAAACACATTAAGATCTAGAAAAAATTCAGCAATTAACATATACTATGTGCACGGCAGATTAACAAAATCACAATATTCCATTTTGTTAACGTCTGCAATATTCGAGCCTACTAGAACAGCGGTCATATGAATAAATTAAAACACAATCACTGTACAATACAAAATGAACAGTTGTAGTGGGAATGCACAGTTCATCTTTACAAAAAAATTGGAGAAAATCCCAAATTCTTCACTTTTTATAAGTTTTAAAATATATTCTTGTGTATTTAGGAAGATTGGCATTTGCCTCTACACTGTCTGTATCCTGTAATACTAATTGGCAATTAACAGAATGCCCAATGATGCCATACTGTCACTTTTCACTCCTTAATTTTCATTAACTTAAAACTTTCTTCTGTCACTTCCTGATAAGATGATTAGATGGAATCTCGAAGACGGTCATGTCGTCGTCATCATCATCTTGTTCTAAAGGTGTCATCTCCACATCGCCACTTTTTGCTATGATTCCATATTTACGAGTTTTGCTTCGCTTTCTTCGTAATCTTTTAAAAACGTGGAAAAACATATATATTAGACTAAATTTTAAGCTGTAAGAATTTTTCAATAAGACACTATACAATTTTTAACAGGTGTTTAAAATTTATAGATGTTTAATTACAACATTACATGTATAGGGTTCTGTAAAACATTGTCAAGGATCTATTCAAAAACTGGAATAAAGGAAATTTAAAGGTATATAACTAAATTGTCTAGGTAATAGATAACTATAAGGAACATCTTAAAAGGTCACATGCACCTTATAATTTGACAATATAATTAGGCAATTCTCAAGAAATGGAGGTAAAATAAGTTTTTGTTGGCTATTCACTTTTTAAACTGACCTTATTAAATATCTATAAACAGTAAGGGCTAGCTGTACGTCAAAGCAATAATTTTTGAGCAAGCTTGGTCCTGCATTTTTGGACTCAAATAAATCCAAGTTTTTATACAGATAAGTGGGTATACGATCGACGAACGTTTGCAATCATGCTAGAAAATCTATTATGGTCGAACTGCTAAACGTGCCAGTAACTATTTATTATACTTGATTATATAATGAATGGAGAATAAGATGTGGTTTGTGCACGCCAGACACTCACCTTACAGCTCGGATTACAAAGTAAACAATGACGATGGCAGTCACGCCCACCACCACGTAAAAAGCCCTTAAAATTGCCCCGTTTTTCTGAAAACGATACAGAAACGATCCCCCGGTAGACGCTGGCAAAGTGATGTTATTCGACTCTGTTGTTGTCACGGGCGTTTGACTAGTATTTGGAAGACCTAGTAAAGGGCTATTCAAGTCACTATTTTTTCCTTCATCCACATTTTTGTTACTGTCTGTCTCTGGAACGTTAGCGAATATTAAAACACATAGAAACCCCATGAACACGGACTGTACTAAAATTTTAGAAGACATTTTCGGCGGCGTATCTCGAGTTCCACGTAATCATTTCCCATCTAATAAACAAATGACTCAATCATAGTTCACGTACTGTAAACGCCATATGGGCGGATAAATTCAACCCAGCAATGTATGGAGCGCCATATTTGTACCGGCAGGCCTACTGCGTTTTCGGCAAAGCCGGTATGACCAATAAACTTGATTCGAAAAAAAACTTACCAGTTTCCCTTCCGTTAAAATCATCGTTTTATTAAAATGCGTAATGCGAGCGTTATTAAACCTATATATTCTAAAAACTAACTATGTAATGTAGCAAGTGAAAGATACTATGAGAAATAAAATCAACCAATTTTATGACAAGCGCCGTCATGGCAAGAACAATCTATATTGCCGAAAACGCTTTATATCGTCTTTCCATGCCTCTTGATCGCACATTTAAAATTCAAAAATTATAACTTGTGTACAACATCTGAATATTGTTCTATCAGATCTTATCCCAATAGAAATTTAAGACCATAATTCATAGAATACTAATTATTTATTTTATGTTAGGGGTAATTACATTCTTAATACTGTAAATGTACATGCATGCAGTACGTGCCAGCTAGATAGCCTGACGTGTACTTGCTGTAGAATAATCCATAATTCATGTTGTGAACAACCCTGAATTGACTTTGTGATGTTATACATGTTTTGTAAATGTTTCCGGTAATGTTTTCGGGTATAATTTATCAAAATTCTAATTTCTTTCTTTTAAATGTTGGTTGTCTAGCGTGTAGTGCCATAGTTAAAATGTAGCCAATGAGCGTGTAGAACGTGGCGCCACGTTGATTTTTGTCGGTGCCTAGTTTTTACCGGTTTCACTTCGTCAATCGTCATTTTTCACCGGTGTCTCTTTTGTAGAATACTGCTTTTTTGGGCAGTGAGAAACGAAAAATAATTAGGAATGAAGTTCTTACTTAGTTTTGTGTTCACGTTAATTCCGCTTATTATCGCTAGCGATGTTTTAGAACTAGGAGATTCTGATTTTGAAAGTACTTTAGCACAACATGAAGTCGCTTTGGTCAAATTTTACGCTCCATGGTAAGTTTGTTCCTCGTTGGAAATTGCGTTCTTGTTCTCATTGCTTTGTTTCAAATTATCCCTCGTTCTAAGTTACATTTCATGCATCTTTTACATTTCTGTTCTTGGTTAACGTTTGTTGTGATTGATGAACTTGTGTCGTCGTGGCAGTGGCTTTGTAGTTTGTACAGTCTTTTCAAGGCCATGTAATACGATAAAAGTTCATTACTCCGGGCTTAATAATCTTTTGTTTACTTTGATAATGCTTTACATTACATCTCCATGCTTACCATGTTGGCGTTTCTTTTTAAAACTAGCCCCTAGATAGTTAGGCTTAATGCAAAAAACGGTCTACGTCACGGTCGAATTGACACGTGGCTACGAAATTGCTTTGTTTAAAACGAGACAAAAATGATGATTCGGCATTTAGGATAAGCTTTTATTTGGCAAAGCCTTATGGGATTTAGTCCTTACGTTGTTCTGTGAGGCCTCTTATGGTCGGCCACAATAATTTTGAGTTTACAGATATGATAATAAAGGTATGATAATAAACATGCTAATCCACTTTTATCTGTCGTGATTTATCAGTTTTTCCATTTCCATCACGGAAGATAATAAAAGAATATAAAACATACCAGGAAACTGATGTTTTTTTTGCCGATTAGGGATCCACGCTGAAAACAAAGGGGAATAGAAAAGAGCTGTGAAGGAAACGTACCAC
This sequence comes from Ommatoiulus sabulosus, assembly GCA_034697705.1. Lineage (NCBI taxonomy): Eukaryota > Metazoa > Arthropoda > Diplopoda > Julida > Julidae > Ommatoiulus > Ommatoiulus sabulosus. The sequence continues at coordinate 9,962 of JAQGAO010000064.1, read as the reverse complement.
TTTATTTTTAGGTCCGTAGGGAGATATTTTTAGAATTTTAGAAGTAGCCCTTTGTAGGGCTTGGGTCTACATAATTACACGTCTACAGTTATTAAGGTTAAGTCTAGGTGCCTCCTGGTGTATTTCTAGTACTAATAAAAATAGGAAGTTTGAAAATGAATATTTTAAATTATACTAGTGTCTGTTTACCATAAATAAACTAAAAACTTCAGCCCTCCATAGTTTTGATGTCTGGTAAACAATGGTGTGAATTAAGTGGTTGGGTATAATGAAAATTGATGATAGGCGATATCTCTGTGATTAGATTGTCAAGTCTCGCATTAAAAATTGCCAAATCTCCTTACTGTTGCAAACAAATGGCATATGCTGAGCCACGTTATGCTGTAAAGAATACTGCTTGTAAAACCCAGTGGCGAGTGGTCATACTAAAATGGGATCCACACCCTTTCGTTGAATTAATTCAGAAAACTTTGGATATGCCCTGTTATGTATAGGCTTAGGTAAACTTAAGATTTAAGTTTAATGTTTTTCATGGTAATAAAAGTAATTCCATGCCTACCTTGACTGGTTTTTGAAATTCCGAGAAATTAACGTTTTTGTTTTCTGAAATTACCATTTTCCTGTTTTTGTAGGTGTGGCCATTGTAAAAGGCTTGCTCCAGAGTTTGATAAGGCATCCATCATGCTGAAAAGCAACGATCCACCAGTTGCATTAGTGAAGGTATGTGGACTTTGCTACTTTTCTGCACGGGAGTTTTTGGTTCATTTGTAGCGTTTATTAAATGTTCAGACATGCATGGCTTCAGATTTCTCACCGATCCTTGATTTTGAAGTATTATTTGGTAGACGAATTTGTTAGCGCAGATTTTAGCACGAATGTATTGTATAGATGAGAGGAATGACAGAGTAGACTTTGAAAATAAAAGTTAAGAAGATAAGGAAAACAAGGTAATTGGGCACAACTGAGTATAGAAGATTGGATGTCAAAACTACATTTGAGATGTGCCATGGATAACAAGCACAGGTTCTTTTATACCCTAGGACATAATATTAACAATGACAACACGTTTCTACATTTCAGGTGGATTGCACAGAAAGTGGAAAAGAATCCTGTGGCAAATTTGGCGTTAGTGGTTACCCAACACTAAAGATATTCAGAAATGGACAGTTCTCACAAGATTATAATGGGCCAAGAGAAGCAAGTACGTTATACAAGTCTTAATTAACATGTGGTTCAACTCAGTTTCCTTATTTAGTAATATTGGGCACCTTTAGTGACACAGTGGCAATTAACAATGTTACCAAGCATCTGACTAACCCAATTTGTCTAATGCAGTCAAATTTGGTCATTCTTCCACTTTTATGTAATTAAAATGTTGTTTGCATAGATGAATTGTTTACAGTTTTGTTCACACGTGCTTATACAAAGGGACGTAATTCTGATTTAGAATGAAGTCATTTATTTGGGATTTTTCCCTATGATGTGAACAAATAATGCTGCAAGTTTACACTAAAGTGTAAAATATGAATTGACATAGTGACTAAAATGTTGATTGTTCTCTTTTAGATGGTATTGTGAAGTTCATGAGAGCTCAAGTAGGACCAAGCTCTAAGGAATTAAAACAAGTATCAGACTTTGACGCTTTTATTGCTAAGGAAGAAGTGGGAATTGTTGGTTAGTATTTAATAAAAGTACTGCAGTTGCTTCATCCTTTGTTTTTGAAATGCTTATTTTGTTTTTGTTTTTATTTTGCAAGGCTTTTTCGAATCTGAAACCAGTAAACTTAAAGATGCGTTCACAAAAATTGCTGACAAATTGAGGGAAAAGGCAAGGTTTGCACACACCTTGGAAAAGTCTATTCTCGACAAGGCTGGTCACAAGGAGTATGTGAACATTTTCTTATTTGATTATTAAGTTTTAAGGTAACATTTGCATAAATTATAATGATTCTCTTGTTTTCAGAGTTGTTGTTCTCTATCGACCAAGTTACTTGAAAAGCAAATTTGAAGAATCTAAAGCAATTTATGATGGCAAGGCCGATGCTGGTGATCTACAAAAGTTCATTGATGATAATTAGTAAGTGAAAACTGGTTGTTTGTTTTAATCAACAATGTCGGTTTCACAACTTTTCCATGTGTAGAAACATAAGTTACTCGATTGCTTCTTATGGCAGCAACGTGTATATTAAGCGGGGTTGATCTTGCACCTCACATTGGGTAGATGTAAATTCGTAAACCTGATCTGCAAATCCTTGCTTCAAATGGTTTGACTTTCCATAGTAGTTAAGCCGATGTGGCAGTTTTACTAGTCATTGGCCATAGCTGCTTCCCATCTTTTCCTACTACCGTTTCCTTAGTCCACTCCATGTACTCTGCCATTTTGCTTCTTCGATTTTTTTATGACTGTTAGCAAATGATGATTAGTAAACTTTGTACCAACGTGTTCAGAATCTTGATGAGTTAACTTAAACTGATGCAGACAGTGAATATGTCTTACATGACAATATTAGTTTTTCTCATGGCCATTAAAATCAAATAAATGGATTTAATGTCATGTAGATACTGATAATTACTTGTATGTGCTCTTAAAGCTGTAAAGTGAGTCTGTTCTCTTCATTTCTCTTTTTTTTAAATTTTCTAAATTTGTTTTTGTAGCAATGGGCTTGTTGGGCATCGTACAATGGACAGTAATGAACAGTTCAAACCTCCTTTAATTGTTGCCTATTACAAGGTCGATTATGTGAAGAATGCTAAAGGTTTGTGTGGTGTTGGATGAATTTGTTTATTAGGCAATTTAGTGTGATGCTTGATTATCTTATTGGGCAATTTATAAATTTCAGGAACGAATTATTGGCGCAATCGCATTCTTAAGGTTGCCTCTGGCTATAAAGGAAAGGTTAATTTTGCTATTTCCAATAAGGATGAATTTACCAGCGAACTTACCGAATATGGCTTCGATTATGTTGCTGGCGATAAACCGGTGGTTGCTGGACGAAACAGCAAGGGAGAAAAATTTGTCCTAAAAGACGAATTTAGGTAAACTAAAAATTTAGTAACTCGATAATTTGGATGGTTTTATTCTAATGATGATATAAAAGGGACGTAATTCTGATTCCTGAAGCAATCTTAATATTTTTTTTATCTGATATGAGTAATAACCCTAACATTTTGTGGTTTTAAAAAAATGGGCATTTTATTCCATGTATTTATTCTGATGCTTTCTGTTGCTAGTGTTGAAACATTTGAGCAATATGTCAAAGACTTCCTTGGCAACAAACTGGAGCCTTACTTGAAGTCTGAGCCTGTACCTGATCAGGATGGACCTGTAAAGGTAAGTTCTGTTTTCCCTCAAGTCAATTTAATAAATCTTCCAAATTTGGATGCAGCATGTGTCCAATGGTTTAAACTGTTTAGTTAACTGATGTGGTCTAGTGTATAATGTGGACTGATGTAATTTTTTTTCCATCATAGATTGCTGTTGGAAAGAATTTTGAAGACCTTGTTCTGAAGAATGATAAGGATATCCTCATAGAATTTTATGCCCCATGGTAAGCATCTTTAAACGAGTGCTCTTTATGGCAGCAGCATGTATATCAATATTGTGGTGAAAGTCACGTGTCTGCCATTTTGCACCACGATTTTTTTTCACATAACTGTTAGCAAATGATGATTTGAAAACATTGTACCAACGTGTTCAGAACCCTGACGAGTTAACTTGTACTGATGCAAACAGTGAATAAGTCATTGGCAAGAACTATTTTAATTTCTTGACAAAACCAAACGTCTGCACTTTGGGGAAGTGCTATGCAGTTACTACGATGAAATTCATGTGTTTTTCTATTACAGGTGTGGGCATTGTAAGAAATTGGCTCCAGTTTTTGATGAGCTTGGCAAAGCGGTAAATATTTTTTTTACCTGTAGTTGATATTTGTATAAATTGTGTGATGAAATATTGGGACGTAATTCTGATGAATAACTGAGAACACAAATACCAATTCTGATTCCTGTTAACATTAAGAATTAGTTTTCAGTATGTTGTAGGCAAATGCTGATGTTTTTTTAAATTTCGTTTATTAGTTGACTGGGGAGGATGGTGTTGAAATAATAAAGATGGATGCAACTGCCAATGATGTTCCACAGCCTTTTGATGTCCAGGGCTTCCCAACTTTATATTGGTATCCTAAAGATAAAAGCAGTCCAGTGCGATATGATGTAAGTTATTATATTTTCTTGAGCTGAGAAAAAAATGATTGTATGATGAAATATTGGGACGTAATTCTGATGAAATACTGAGAACACAAATACCAATTCTGAAATAGTTATTACTATGGATGAATTGTAGCAAATTAGGTTACAGGTTAAATTTACTTAATTATTGCTTTTTTTATTAGGGTGGTCGTGAGGTGGATGACTTCATTGGTTATATTGCTAAGCATGCCACGAATGAATTGAAAGGATATGACCGTAAAGGGAAGCAGAAGAAATCTGAATTGTGAGGGATACCATAATTATTTTTAATTTCTTAAACATTCACAAAATCAATCCAGTGCACATTCGAAGAACCATTTTTGGTCAATTTTCTCATTTTTCCAATGGAGAAAGCTGTGGAACAGTAGGTTTTTTTATTTTGTTACGAGTTGAATTTGTACATGGAACTAAACCTGGAATGAAGAGTTGTTTTGAACGCTGCAAACCATTCTTGCTTCTTAACTCTTAAGTATGTGGTAGGGGATATTTTTCAATAAAGACAATTTCGAGTTGCCATTTCACGTTGCTGCTTTTTTGTAGAGTATATACCGGTATATTCAGTTATCAGAATAGTTATGCAATAGGGTTTTGGTTAAATAGTGTTAATTGAAGTTATCTATCTTGGACGTATTTCTAAAAGTGCAGTAGACCTCTTTAACTACCTTAATACATTTAAGACAATATGTCTGTACTAGTTTTCTGAAGGAATTTACATAACATCGAAACGTTTTTAATCCTTTTTTCTGATTTTAAAGATATTTGACAAAAGAATAAGGTACATGTAATGAGATAATTTTTGACCATCATCCATTTGGTGGTTTTTACTTTTTATTTTGAAGTGGGTACCCTGTGGCCATTAGCAATGAGAACTTATGGAGACAATTCTTTTGATAAGTTAGGATGCCTTTGTCCATATGCAGAGTAAGGCACACAGCATACGAAAGACCAGTATGGTGACTGCCCGCTGTTACTTAGCCATGAGCTCAGTGTCACGCAGGAATACAGTAGTGATTTATGGCGAATTCAGATGGTCAGTCTGGTGTGCACCTGTGTAGGCTACAAGTTGAGGCATAAGTCTGTTAAATCTGCACTATTGCAGGCAGCAGGCGCAACAAGACTTTACAGACTTATGCCTCACCTTGTAGCTACACCAGTGCACACCAGATTGACCATCTGAATTCGCCATTAGACATTGTAATACATTCCTTGCTATATTCAGAGCCAATGAGCACTATTGTGGTACCCTGTGGGTGTCTGAATAATACCGAATACGATTGCATCGCGTTTTTCCCAATCCACTGTCGTGTGGCATGCTTCAGTCGTTCTCGCCACTTCAACATCAAAGGTGCCGACACGGAATGACCATACTGGCCTTTCGTATATTATTGTGGTAAGGCAAGTTTCAACTTTTTTTTACATATTTCTTATTCTTAGTAATGTTTTCCCCACTTTTTGTCCTTGCCCAAGCCATTGATTTTAGATGTACTCTGACAATCAAACTTGGCAGTCAGTAGCTAGTTTATAACGTACAAAAATACAGGGTACCCCCAGACCTGGAAAAGTCAAGGAAGCATGACATTTTGAAAAAAATCAGGGAAATTCAACAATCCAAAATTAATGCTTCTAAATGGTTAGCTCAGGGCCTATTTGGGTAACTTAAAAATTTTCACAGTTCAAATTTGCAAAAGTTTCAGTTTCAGAGGACAAATTTTAATAATTTACTGAGGAAATGTAAAAAAATGTTAACAGTTTCTGAAATCAAATTTTTGACATTTTTTGAGGACAAATTTGCAAAATTTTCCACGTTTACCTAGCATAAATTTGCAAGATTTTCAACTGTTTTCGAGTTAAGATTTGTAACATTCAGTTTCCGAGGTGAAATTTTCAACAGATTCTGAGTACAAATTTGCAAGACTTTCAACATTTTTCGAATACAAATTTAGAAAATTTCCTGAAAATTGTCATGCTAATTTTGGAAAACTGACATTAGTAAATGCATGCAGGCCTACATGTAATGCACAATTGGAAAATTGTCCTTGTACGTGTACATGTAGATTTTGCAAAATCATGGATAACTTTGGCATATGTCAGTTTTGTCGTTTGTCAGGGAAGTTGAAAATTAAATTTCTGGGGGACCGTTACATCTTATTTGTTTTGTCCTTTTATTACGTGAAAATATTCTGTCGCAGTTGTGACTTTTACCTGTTACCTGTTTTATTCCTGATATGTTGTTCCCAGCTGCCCATAAATTTTAAAAATGCAGCCTCCTTTGGTCATTCAAATTTCGAAGAATTACGACAATTAATGCTCCATCAAACTCTTATTTAATTTAATATGGAAATTTGTATACGTTTATGGGACATCCGGCTGCGTTCATAAAGAGCTTTAAAGCCAGCTTTTTAAGGTGGCCTTAAAAGAGTGTCGCTTAGTGGTATTGCGAAGCTTACCACTATAAGGCCACCTTAAAAAGCTGGCTTTAAAGCTCTTTATGAACGCAGCCTTTCGTACATTATTTCCAAAAAATTTCAACATTTCTTAGTAATTTTCACAGTTTTTCACAAAAATGTAACGTATTTAAATTGTTCTGAATATTATTCAAAATTAAAACTATGTATCCGAAGATTTTCTAAATTTTCATATTTATTCTATTCTAATCAATACCCTACAGTCAGCAAAAATAATGCTATGTGGTAGAGGGATATAAAACAGTCTAACAGACCTTTTTTTCATCAATTCTTACGTAATTCCGACGTTTTTATTTTTTTTTTACACATTTTCAAGGATTTTATAAATTTACAACTTATTTTTAAAGTTTTGCAAATTTGTTTTTTTATATATTTCTGAATATTTTCACAAGTTTTAACGTATTTTTGAAGATTTTAAATTTTTTTTTATAAATTTCCATACTATCTTAAACTTTCTAACGGGCGTGTCTAGAGTTCTCAATATTTGTCAGAATTATAACTACAGGAATATATATACATGGAAATTGCTAACGCATTTCCAAAGTTTTTTGAAAATTTCCAACGTGTTTCTAAAGTTTATGAAAATTTTAAACATTTGTAAAAAATTTGTTTTGGGTTTCGTTAAACCACGAAAACCGAAGTGAAGACAGTCGACCCTAGCCAATGGCGAACCCAGGCCTACCGAATGCGAAGACAGTGCTGAGACACTAAACTCTTAGCTATTTCGCTCGGTAAGAAAAGAAGCAATTTATAGGTAAATAACTATAAATTTACGTGTACGTAAGTAATCCGAAACAATCGCAAAAATTCCTTATACAAATGCATAAAATTTTTAAAAAATGAGTTGGCAATTTTATACTGTAAATGTATGTAACGTACTATTTAAAAATTAAAAAATCTGTTGGAAATTTCAAACTTTCGTTTTGAATTTTGAAAATATTTAAATCCGTTAGAAATTTTGAAAGACTTTTTAAATCTGTTAGAATAAATTCAAAAAATTATTGAGATCCTTTAGAAATTGTCGAAAACTTTTTTCTTTAATAGTTTCGAATTAATCGCAGCGTTTTTCAACAATTTCAAACTCGTCCAACGTCTAAATGTTTTTAAATCAAAATATCAAAACAGAATTTAAATTTTAAAAATCTTATCGAAAATAATAAAATCAAATTCGAAATATTAAAGCTACATTTTAAATAACAAACATCAAACTTAACATTAAATTAAGCTTATTAGCCTGAGAAACGACATGGGAAAAAAAGCAAAGACAGTAGACCCGAGACAGTGGCGAACCCGTGTCTACCGAATGCGAAGACTGTTGAGACACTAAACGCTCGGCTATGGCTACTGCGCTAAGTTTTGAACAAATTTGTTAAAAACAAATGGAACTATCTATGTTGTTAGTTTAGATGATATAATGAAAAACATGCGAAATTTTTAAAAAAGTTCAAAAGTTGGGACAACATTTTTCAAACTTTTCCGAACTATTTTGGAAGTATGTAAGGATTTTTCCAAAAACTTTAACGATTTTTCAAAACTATCGCTGGGTTTTTACCCCTAAAATGTGACTATTTTTGTTAAACAACGTTCGAAGTCCACACCTAATATAATAAATTAACATTATGAATTTTAAAATTATATTTTAAAGAAAAAATGAAATAGAAATACACAAGAAATTTTGAAAAAGTATAGAAATACATACGGAATTTTTTTTAAGTATATAGAAATATATAGGAAATTTTGAATAAGTTTGGAAATACATTGGAAATTTTGAAAAAATTTAGAAATACATATAGGAAATGTTGAAAAAGTTTGAAGTTCCATTGTGATTTTTCAGTTATTTACTCGGAAATGTGTTACGTTTTTCTATCGAGTGAAATAGCCGAGAGTTTAGTGGATATACAGTTATAATTTTGAGAAATATTGAGAACTATTTAAATACGTTGCATTTTTTTTAAGATCTATGGAAATAAGTTACAAAAGTTAAATTTTTTTGGAAATAATGTACGTAAGACATATTTAAAAACTCTGAAAATATGTTAAAAATTGTAAAATTTTTTAAAATAAATAAGACAATTTAAAAAACTTTGAAAATAAATAAGACAATTTAAAAAACTTTGAAAATACCTTAGAAATATTAATAAAGTTTGCAATTTCAAAGTTAATTTCGAAAAACTTAAGAAATTAACTTGTCATTTACTACAATGCTACTTTGAAAAACTTTTTAAATCCGATGGAAATTTGAAAAACTTTTGAAATCCGTTGAAAATTTAAACAACGTTTGAAATTCGTTAGAGATTCATAAACTTTTTGAAATCGGTTAGAAATATTACACTTTCTTTCTGAATTTTGAAAATTTTTAAATCCGTTAAAAATTTAATGAACTTTTGAAATCTGTTAAAAATGTAATGAACTTTGGAAATCCGTTAGAAATGTTGAAGAATCTTAGATCCGTTAGAAATTTAATTAACTGTTGAAATCCGTAGGAAATTTATAAAACTTTTGAAGTCGTTAGAAATTTTGAAAAGCTCAAGAAATCCGTTAGAAACTTTTTAAAACTTTTCAAATCTGCTAGAATAAATTCTAAAAAATTATTAAGATTCTTTAGAAATTGTGAAAAACAATTTTCCCTAATAATTTAAAATTTATCGCAAAATACGAACATTGTCCAGTATTATAGGCGTTTTTTTAAAACGCTTTTTTTAAAATCAAAATATAGAAAAAAAATTTAAATTTTATAAATCACATCGAAAATAATAAATTTAAATTCCAAATATAAAAAAGCTACATTTTTAAATAACAAAAATAAAACTTAAAATAATAACCGTAAGTTGAGATGATTAAATTTGAGAAATGTACATTATTTAAAAAAAAGATGGCGAAATTTATAAAAAAAACTAGCTGGCCCCGGCCACGCGTTGCGGCGGCTGAATTCCTTGCCCGACAGGGTTCCCCCAGAAATTTCATTTCCAACTTCCCTGACTTTTCCCTGACATTTTCAGGTTTGAAAGAAAATTTCCCTGACCAATGACAACGGGAAAAATAGACATATTTTCCGAATTGACACTGGAAAATATTTTTTTAAAATTTAATAACGACAATTTTGAAAATTAACATAGAATTTTTTTTTAAAATAAAAAACTTGCATGAAAATTTTTTAAAATGGGAAAATTTTGTATTCGGAAAATTTTACAAATTTGTGCTCAGAAAAGTGGGAAATTTTGCAATATTGTCCTCGAAAAATGTGGGAAAT